>BMAW01044454.1:865923-899260 GCA_019974015.1 Nephila pilipes
GTTAAGACTCGTTACAAATCTTTGAAGTTAGTAATTTTTTCGAAATTCACAGGAAAAAGAATTATAGTTCACGCTTTAAAAAACCATTCTTTTAACCTTTTTATGTCTTCCTTAATATCTTTACATTCACGCCCACTATCATTTGTAAGAATTCGTTGAAATGCATGCACACACTAAAATACAAACAAATCTTTATAAAAACAGTCAAATAAAACGAAGAAAAAGGTCTGCATAAGATCAAAATCAATCTTAATCACACTTGTAAATTCAGCGAGCGTTCCTGATACGCCCATGAAGTTTTTAAATGCCAAGCAATTCTCATTGTAAATTGTTCTCTTCACTTTAAAGATTTTTAACTAATTATTTCTTATGAAGATTTTACGGTATTTGCCATTTTAAAATGATATTTACATAATACTATTCAAGATAATAGCATGAAATTTGGAACATAATGTTTCTCTATTATAAAATAATTTGCTGCATGGAATTTTGGAATTATAAATACAGATGTTTGAAAGTATTAATTGAAAAACTGGTGCTAATTTGGAGTTTAAAAAAGTATTGGTGTGTAAAAATAATTTTTTTATGTGTATCTATTAAGAAATTGTTTAGAGAAATTCTTAATTATTTAATCTGCATTTTAAAAATTGTGTCTTTATACGAATATTTCCTTAAGTTACTTATAGTATAAAATACTACTTCTTTAAAATACTTTAATTTTTTAAGAAAATAAAAATAGATATTAGAAAATTTTTTAAATTTTTAATTTGTTAATTAGATGACATAGCCTTATTTTTTGAGACAAACTCTACGGAAATAATAGAAAATCATCCTCCAATTTCTTTTTACAGATTATAGATATGTCTTACGTTTTGTGATTCCCTGTTAATTATATAGAGATAAAATAAATTTTTTTTATAAGCTAGTTGTACTAAACTAAAAAATAAAAAAAAATTCACAATTGCATACTATTTAACTGTAAAACAAAGTAAAATGCATATGAAACTTCAAAACCTTTTGTTTATAACTAACATTTCAACAACGAAAGATAATGTAATTATTCTTCGTAATTTACACTAGAATTTTAACATTAGTTTTTGAAAATTTTACACATATTTTGACTTTATATAAGAGACACAATATTTGTTTTAACATTCCATATATTCAAAATATTAGAAAGTTTTTTTAATTAATATAACTGTTGTTTAAATAAAGTCGATAGATCTCATTAGTTAGTCTTTTTTTTAAAAAAAGAAAACACTTTAACTAAGGAAAAGTATTTTAACTTCTGCAATTTATAATTAATCTAAATAGTATATAATATGCTATGTGTAATTTATCAATTTAGTCTCACTAATGTGATTACCTGAGATCTTGCTATAAATGCATTTTTCAAATTATTGTTATTACGTATTTTCATTTATTTCTATATGAATGCAGTTACATAAAATAATAATTACTTGTTATACTCAATTTGTATTTTAAAAGAGTTTGAGAAATTAAGTTAAAATTAAACACGTTATGTTTTTTTCAATGAATTTTCTGAAGTTCATTAATTAAAATGATTAGGAAACTATTATTGTAAAATCCACAGAAATTGATAATTTTATTGAATTCAGTCTACTTCTTAGCAAATATTATATTAACTGTACGTAGCTTTTGTACTTGAAATAAGTGCTTTTCAGCACAACATTTTAATTTTAAAACTGAAGGGAAAAAATGATATTTCATTTACGCAATTGAAAATTTTTTGATGCAATATATTGATGCAATATGTAATATTTTAATATATTAATTTTTTTAAAAATTCAGTTAAATTTTATCTTATGTATTATACTAAATATATTGTAAATAGACGGGATTTTTTTTTCTTTTCTTTCATTCTTTCTTCTTTTTTTTTTTTGCTTATTTCACTGTAAAAATTTAATTTCACGTTCACAAAATCTAACATTTTTATTTTTATCCACAGTGTTTCTAAAATGAAGAAAACTATAAAATTTGTCATTTTTTTACTTTTTAAAATATAATTTGTTAAAAAGTTATCGATAATAAATTTCTTAAAAAAATTCTTAAAGTAATTAATCAAATACAGTTTTAAACCAGGAAAAATATCCACGCATTTTTTTTTTGAAATGTCATTTATATAACATCACTAAAAATGTTACTTCAAATTAATTGAACGATTTAAGCTCTTATGTTATGCGAATAGAATTATTTGGTTGAATAAAATATTTTTTTTTTAATTTCCCATTAGAATATTCTCAAATCCTTAAGAATCAATTAACTTTGATAAATCTGACAAGTATATTCTTAATTTGCCAACATATATTTTAATACTACCGATATAATTATTAATAAAAGATATTTAAATGCTGGTATTTTTTGTGAATAATCACTGCACAAAAACTGAAACGGAAATTCTAATTGTATTTAAGCCGGAAAAAGGCTAGAAGGAGAAAAATGTAAAAGTGCATTTTTTTCTTAGAGAAAACGCAATTTTCTTTAAGTACTTACACTTGCAAGAATGGAAAAAAAAACCCTGTAAAAAAGCAGATTCTTTTTTCATACCCAGCGGCTGTTATAAGAAGGATTATTCGGACTTTATCAAGTTCTTGTTGACTTTTAAGTATTTTTTTAACCATGCCATTTAAGTCGGAAAAAAATCATTATGCTTGATTTCTGTGCTTAATGATCATATCAATACCCCTAGCAGCTTTATCTCCTCCTCCCTCCAGGAACAGTTTTAATCTTCGTTTGTTTTTCGAAGGAAGTGTAGAAGGCTTTATTTCGACCAGTTTTGATAAGGCATTCACAACGCAGACTTTTCATGAAGCTCCAGTTTCGTAATAATACAATAGTGAAATTAAAAACTTATTAAAAAAAGTTTTGAAGAATTCTTTAATTAGTGTAGGCATAATTAAATCAATAATACTAAATTATACTATCGACATATTTTAGATTTCTATAATTAAGCCCACAGAAAACTATTTTAATAAATATTTTAGTATGATGCTGAAATATTTGCTACTTTACGTTTTGTTTAGAAAATATTCATATATCAGAGGAAATTGTCAACCAGTAAACTTACGAGGAGAAAAGTTTCCTTTAATATATATATACATAAATTCAAGTTTGTAATTAAGTATTCTTTCTGCATTTGTTCTTAAAGGTAAATGAATTTTAAAAGTCTTTATATTTTTGTCTTACACAAAAAACTTTATTTATCAAACATTTGACTCACATTTCTAATAATCGTGGCTAAATTACATTATAAGCTAGAAAATAGCGGTATCGTTTCCTGGAGATGAATATTTATAAGCTATACTTTTTTTTATTGTTTTTTTAATCATACAACTGACATATTAAAAAGTACAAGTTTGTTTTAGAAGCCTGAAAATAAAATTTATAAATTGAATTTAACTTTGAAAATTTATTGAAACATATTTAACATGAAACATCAGTAATATGTATATGAAATGTCGAAAGAGTTATGTATATTCATCATTTAATGATATTCTAAAGAAATAAGTATAAAAATTATAACTTGCTTAGATTTTGATCCAGTGCTTATGAACAACGCTCTTCAGTACCAATGCAATACGTTGGCTACTGGCTACAGAACTCGTAATTTTGAGCCACTATCAAGTAACTTAAACGACACCACAGTTTGCACTTCCCTCTCCGAACTTCTCCATCCTTGAGATTCGATAAATTTTACGAGCATCAGCCTCGTCACACTGCGGATCTTTAGTGGCATGAGGACTCGAACTAATGCTCTACGAAATAACGTCGGGTATGATTTCGCGACTATGTCCACTAGGCTACCGAATTTGTAAAATTTTGATCAGAATTATTTACTAAAATTGAAATAAATGTTATTTTAAATACGTCTTAAGGACTAAATATGATAGGAATTTAAAGTACACGTTTTCATTTGCGCAAAATATCTCTTCATCATTTTAGTCTTGTATGAAAGGAAAGTAAATCTCAAATATGAGTTTTTCTTGAATATATATAAGTCATAAAATACTTACGAAAATGATGTATGATATTTTTAAAATATTATAATTAACTCATTTCTAAACATACACTAACCAGAACGGGTCTAAAATGTAGGAAAACTCACTACTTTCATTTTATTCTAATATGAATGTTTTATATGACTTCCTAGACTCAAGTAAATAATGTCCAGACAATTGTAAAGTTCAACGTTCTAGTTTCTATCACATGGTCTCCCTGTTCTTTTATGTTTACAAAGACAAAGACAATACTATAAAGCACTAAACTCCTTTCCTTGCTCAAATGCAATTTTTAATTACTGCGATAGTGATGTCACAGCTTTCGTGAAGCAAGTAGTCATAAGGAATTTGAAAATGTTCAAGTTTTCTTCCATTTTAATCCCGTTCTGGTAAGGGTATTCTTAAAAATGAGTGTATAATAGTATTTTAAAATGCTAAACGTCATTTTAAATAACCCCGTATTTTAAAAATACATATGCTATTAAAACTGACTTTTTGAACCAAATTTTAAGTAAATATTAAATACAGTGCACATTTCAAATTTTACTTCTGAATAATATCTGATATGAGATTCGTAACAAATGGTCTAATCTATCCTGATCATAATGTAACACTATTTTGATATAATTTTGAAAATAAAAATACATATAAAATTAAATGAATTTATATTGTACTCCTTAAAATTATTTTACATTTATTAACTTACAAACACTATCGTAAATATTAGAAATAAGGACCACATTTACAAATGAAAAAGTATAACCCCATTTTGACACGTACATTAAAATGCATCGATAACTTCCTAAATAGCTATGAGTAAAAATATTTAATACATCTTCAAAGAATAATTGAAATGAAAAAGATGAAAGTTACGATAGAAGCAAAATATCACGAAAATAAATACCGAAGAGAGAGAGATCATTTTATTTTATGTACAACATTTAATTAGCTTAATTAGATTAATGTATTTATTTAGTTTTTTAGATCCCCGAGATCGTAGAATGATTCACATCTCACATTTTGTGATTTTGTTATTGAAAAATAGAGGGCGTCTTGCTTATTCCATAAATATATTATTTAAAAGAATATGGTAAATAGAATGCTAGAAAATTGAATTATAAAATTATAAACAAACATGCCATTCTATTGAGAAAAATATCTGTCTTTGTATGATTTTTTAAATGTAATTTTTATGGATTCTGGTGCATATTTTTTCCTCAAAAAATCTACTTTATCCATAAAGCTGTTATTTTTTACCTTATGAAATGAGGTTATTTCATACCCAGTGAACATGTGTTTTCCCAAATAAATATTCCCAAATTTTGGGCGTTTCACTAAAACTTGTATTAAAATTAAGTGAAACTTCAATAATAAAGTTTAATATTTTAAAATTTTGTTAAATTTGATTTTTGAAATGAAATTAAAATCAGTTCATAGAGTGCTACATGTTCATTAGTAATCAGAAATATTTTAAAATTAAAAATGCTAGAGATTTTTATTTTAGATGTCCAATGTAAAAATAATTAAATGATTTAACAAACGTAAATACAGATACTGATTATTGATAGCTCATTCTTGATTACTTGCTTGTATAAATGTGATTTTTTTGCGAAAACAGATAAGTAAATATACAGATATTTTAATGTTAAAATATCATTTACATTGCTTTCATTTTCAAAAAGTGATAATTATTTATACTGTGTATAAAATAAATTAATTTTTCCCTCTCGAAAGTCTGAATATAAATTAGTGTGGAATTAATTTTCTCACATTGAGGTATATATATATTAAGATTTTAGTGTTATTAGTTAGCCACCAAAGGCAATTGTTTTAGTTGGTTCACTTTTGGAGTACCAGATCATTTTCATTTTTTCGTTAGCTCCAGATATAATAACATTTAGCTTAAATATATTCAATTTAATAATTTATCGTTTGCTTTAATTTTAATTATATGTAGCTGATATAATATTCAATTTAATAATTTATCGTTTGATATAATTTTAATTACATATAGCTTAAATTTATTCAATTTTATTCCTTATCGTTTCTCTTAATTTTTATATCGGAAGAGTTTACTATTGACCATTTCTCTATATTTCATCGTTTACTTTAATTCTTGTATTTAATTGAGTGATTTAATAATAATTATAAAAGTAAAGCGCGCCTTGGGTGGCTAAATCTGTTCTTTGCAAAACATTGCATAAACTTTTAAGATTGTTTATTAAAAGTGTTAATTCAGAGATTTTTTCAGAGAAAGTTTGGCGAATAATATTAAGCAATAAGTGACGAGTTAATGTCTACAAAGATAAATAAAAAATATACGTATATTAATTACACGTATTTGAGAATTTCAGTTTTATCTTTAAGAAAAAATTTCTGAGTCTTTTCAATATTGTATTGTTTAAATAAATTGAAAAATTAAAGCAATGTGTAACATAAATAGCAATATATAAAAATTTGAAACAGCAAGCCAACATCGTAAAATCACTTGATATTTTACTTCGTGAGTTTAAAGGAAAAGAAAGAACCTTTCAACCTCTTACTGTAGAACTCAAATATCAAAATCAAAATGAGTGGCATATAGAGTGGTCTATGTATGAATAAAAACTTTCTGCTTCAAATGTTATCTAAATTGAGAATTTTTTTTTAAAAAAAGTTGCAAAGTGACGCTTCTATTATATCAGTCACATTATGTCGTTGATAACATAATTTTTTTCATTAACCGTATAATATCAAATGCGATGACATTATTTATTCTGAAATTTACTCCTTTTGTATTTGTCACTGGGGATTATATATATATATATATATATATATATATATTATATATATATCTTAAGATCTATCTGCATTTTTTAAATGTCAACAGACAACAATAGAAAACTAGCTTCAAAAGAATACATTATATTCTGTAGTTGATATTTTGGTGGAAAAACGTGATACACATATAATGTTTTAATGTAAATAAAATATTTCAAAGAACCAAGGAATTTGAGCGACAAGTGGGCAGGTTTTATAAAACAAGTCGAAAATAAAAAATACATTATTGCAGCAACGAGAAACTGTTTTCTCAACTCTAAGAGTGCTGGACTGTAATCCCCAAAGTCCTTTGAAAAATAGTAGCTGAAACAGGTGAATGGTTTAAGGCTTTTTTGCTGCATAACCAAGAGCTTTCACACACATAACTTACGTTTTGTGAAGTAAATCTCGAAAATTCCACTCGGTACTTGCTACTTGATCCAAAACTGAGGAAAGAAATAAAATAATCTTCTTACAGAGAATCTATTCACAAGCAAGTAACATAATACATTTTAAAATGGACAATTGCTCTTGTAAGATTTTAAGAACATTCAATATCTTCAAAAACCAAAAGAATTAAGAAAATGGTGCCTTTTACGTGTATCTTGGATTAAAATTAAATTTAAAAAAATAGTTTAGAATCTGTTAATATATGTTAACAGACATACAAACATAGTCATAAATTTGTCTTTCAAAGTGATTGATAAGAGACATTTAAACCTCTGTAACACACCGATATTATTTCCTTCCTTTTTCACTATAAACTTTATTTAAATACTCTTTAAATAACAGCCCAATGGATAGAAAATCACGCAGTAATAATGGCTATTTTTTTTAAAATTCAGATCAATGAGTAATGAACAGATAATTCCTAACATACTACATCTGTTGAAACAACTTGTAAGCGTCAAAATCTGCAATTAAATGTAATATTGTATTACTTATTTGATCGGAGCCAATCAGTTGAGAATCCTTAGAAGATTTAGAGAAGGTGGTCTGAATCACTTACTCTAAGCATAGCTCATTTGGTAGATATCCGATAACTTGTCACTCTTGTCAATATGATCTCCATTCCTTCTTTTCTAATTTCAGCTTTACTCTCTACCACTAATTTCCTTCCTCCTATTAAATGCTTTCTGACTTGTGTATGCCTATTAATTGATGCCTATTAAATCTTCTCAGTCCTCTATTGATCACACTTCAATAACTCTAATCTATGTAAGCTACATTTCACTAATTGGGAGAGATATTCAACCAAATTCATTCACAAAGTTAATTGAAGGGAGAAACATGCTATAGTCCCCATCATAATCACGGAGCGAAGAAAAGTCTTTTGATTTCACTGCAATGAAAAGTGGTCAATACTTCTGTTATACTCTAATTCGATGTAAAATTGGCATTCTTTAATCCGATACGCTCGGAACCATAGTCGGGTTGGATTATCGAGTTCAAATAAGATTTCAACAAGGATATCAAAGATAAATCACTCGAGATAAAAGTTTAAGTGATTAATACAAGTGCACTTTCTATATTCAGATTTCGGATACATTGTTTTGACTTTCCAATGAACATAGGCCTCTCTCTTCTCTATAGGCAACATTTCTTCCTCGATCGAATCCAGAAACATACTCTAATGACGCATGCATTATTCTTTGAGATATACTGAAGTTGCTCAACGCAGGAAAAAAGCAATTCCATTATTTAAGAACGGCATTCTGCTTATTGTGCTTGTTGGTGAAGTTGCAGGAACCGATGATGTGTATCTGCGTTGAATTCTGAGTGGCCATAGCAACCTAATGGTCATGGACGTCGACCCTTGGACATCGAGTCCACGTTCATGACCGTTTCGTTCACGTCCCTGGCGTTTTCATTGAATCATGGGTTCGAGTCCTGATGCCACTAAAGATCCGCCGTACAACAGGGCTAATGTACGTTAAATCTGTCGTGGTCTCCTGTCCTCCCATTGATGTGGAGGAGAAATTAGGAGAAGGAGGTTATTGAAAAAACTCAGGTGTTGTCTAGGTCACTTGACCGAAGCTCAACGTTATAAGGTCCATTTCCAATAGGCCTAGTGTTGCTTCTAGAGCTATGTTAATAAATAATCATTCAACCTAATAAGTTGAACATACTATCGCGTTATACCCATAGTGAAAATTTCTTACAGTTAGGATCCTTTCTTCATAGTATTGGATTTTTGGGTAGCCATTAGTGTTTCTTGAAAGCAAGTGATATGGTTTTGTTGTATGTGATTTTAATATGGGCTATTCGTGAAACTTTCATTAACTAACTTCTCTCTCTTCAGGTGATTCATTTTTACATCATATTTGAGTTTTCAGCTTCTTTCCAATCAGATGAATTGTGATGATGCAAATGAAGTAAACTTTAGGTGTGGAATGAATATATGTAATAAAGTCGTATAAAAGTGACAGCGAATTGAATCAAGAGAGAATAATAAAAGGTTACAATAATTGAAAAGGTTATAGTGAGATACCGACGGAAGTCTTGATGCGTGTCTAGTTGATTTTTTTCAGATTAGGACTCAACGCTGTATGATTGATTGAATATTTGAAATATATATTCACATTGTATCCCGATAAGTGTATTCTTTGGTTAATTGTTGATATCGTTGATACTCGTGGATAGAAACCTGAAACTGTTTGAGAGTATTCTCCTTTTTAGAGGATTAAAAAACTCTATTTTTAAATATAATTCATTATTTTACTTGCTTTGTCTGTATTTGAACTGAAGTTGAAACTTAGACTTTGAGATAAGATTATTATTTAAAATGACAAACGATCCGGTGAAAAGATTCCGTCACAAGTTTTCTCTGTGAATATTACGAGAAAAAATTAAACTTAAGCTATTTTACAAAAGACTCTCTTAGTTCATAGTTAACGCAAATAATTTTGTGACTATAATTTCGGCAACAAGTATGGTTTAATTTCCTAACGATATATATCACTTAATAGAATATATATATAAATATATATATTATAGCTGTCTGACTTTTTTTAGGGTTAACTTAATTTTAAGATATTTTTCGTTTTTTGAAGAATAAATAGAATACAATTGGGATTCTCTGTCTCAATTTTTTTACAGCCTCATCATGAAGAATAATAATAATCTCAACATCATTACTTACCCTTTGTGTTTTTAAATACATAAGTACGATTTTTTACTTATACCAAAGGGAAAAAAAAGGTGCTATTTTTTTTAAAAAATCCCTGAAGTGTTTTTTCCCCCTGCAAACCAAACTGTTGTCTTCTGAGACGAAGTGGGGAGGTGAAGCATTGAGAAAACATATAAACCTATTCCATTGCCGTCGTTAGCGAGGATGTTGCCACTAGCAACAGGAACACTTCCGATTCTCTGATTGGCGATTATTTTCCACGCAGCTGCAGACAATTTAGCTCTGTCCATTTCCCTTGTCATGTTTTTTTTCTCTCTTTTCCTTTGGCCTTAATGAGGAGTATAGAAAAGGAAATTGGCGATCCTGCTTATTTCCTTTGATAGAGAAAAATGTTGGAGAAAAATATGATACCAGATATAAAAGAGATGATGTTGGCTGTTATTGTATTCATTGTAATGAGAAAATTTGTTCATTGGTGATTTTAGTATGTTCAACAGGTTAGTTACATTGATACTGGTGAATGTTTTGATTTGATTTTTTTTATTCAAAATGTATATTGAGTAGAAGGAAGAATGACTTGAATGCTATGAGTATCCGGAAGATTTGTCACACTTTATTATCACTCAACGAAAATATTTCCAGTTTATTTATGCACATTTTTCAAATCATTTTAAACTAAGCCTTTTTACATTTAAAAAGAATATTTTATTATTTTACATAACCATTTTTTTCACAAAAATGAAAGAAATTATTATTTTTAATTAAAAATCATCAAGTTTTCGTGAATTATTTGTCTCAAGCATTCAGACTTTGAAAATATTTACACAGTTTTTATTTTCTTCTCTAGAACCTGGGTTAAGAATATATATACATTGCTATTTAACTTAAACTAACTTACATTTAAATGATTTTTAAATAATAATTATATATTATATGTTATATGTCTATAGTAATATGTTTTAAAAGCATGTTATTCTCTCCCTATGTAGGGACCTTTTATTTTGTCCATAAGCTTTTACCAATATCTTAGTGCAAAGATGGAATATGATTGTGAACTCTAATGAACATTTTACAATTTATTCCATCTGAAATGTGGTTCCCAACATCATGGATCAGCGGTTTTTAATATTGGGAAGTCCTTATTAACCACTTTGAATTCACAAATGAGGGTGAATTCAAAGTGGCAAGGGGACAATGACCCCCTTTGAATTCGCAAGGGGGTCATTGTACATTCCGGGGACACATATAAATAAGGTGTTTCCCGCCAAGATTGACACTATATGCAACACATTTTTCTTAGCATTACACATTCACCTCAAAAACACACATACGCTACACACTCTTCTATCACTCACTCGAAGTTCTACATACTTTCCTGAAACTTACAGAAGCTGACCTCTTAAACACGCATACGCTACATACTCTTCTCGCACTCTCTCGACATACTACACACTCTCCTGAAACTTCACAAAAACTCTCCTCGCAAACACTCCTCACAAACACGCATACGCTACAAACTATCCTCGTACTCACCGACATTCTACACACTCTCCTGAAACTTCACAGAAACTCTTCTTACAAACACGCATACGATACATACTCATTTCTCTCTAACTCGACGTACTACACACTCTCCTGAAACTTCACAGAAACTCTCCTCTTAAACACACACGTGACATATACACACACATCATAAGAAACAAAATCAACAATTATTCTCATGGGTACCATTCCTTTTATGTCCCCTGTAGGTATGCCAGTTTGTGTTATATTGTTAAGAATATTTGGGTAATTTAATAAATTAATAGCTGCAACAAATGTTAGTCTGTAACAGTTAAGAAATATTGTTTCAAAATTTATTTTAATCATTTTTCATTTGGAGCTTCTTCTAATCCTTCTATGCGATCATTTGAACTTGTTATAATTATTGAATGTAGTTAATTTATAATTAATATTTAAAGAGAATTATACTTTAAAGCTGAGAGACAAATTGCCGAATTACACATCCAATAAGGTTGCATTATACCGATAACTTTTGTTTTATGCCTAGTTAAATTATTTTTAATCAAAAGGGGCTTTACTGAGTTATTTATAACGTGAGGAAGTTGCAATAAAGAATTTTTAATTACTTGAAAATTAAAATTATTCAAATCAATCCCTTAAAATTAAACAAAATAAATTCAAATTTTGTAAGAACTAATTCTGAGGATTTTTAGTGCCTAGCAACCCAAAGTATCCTTTAAGAGGTGTTATCAGTTAGTGTAGATTCTTTGTAACTTAATGATAGCACATAGTCGTAGAAAATGTGAAGATTTTACAACTATACGAACTTGAAAATTAATATTTAAGACTTATTTGAGTTTTAACTGTAATTGCTGTGTTGTAATATTTGATGGCATTTCAAAAAGTATCAAAATAAAAAGAATTAACTTCAACCGATAAATTTAAATTCACTCAAAAGTCAAAAAGGTTTCTACCTCTGACATACGAGTCAATAATGCTCGAAACTCCCAATATTAAAATTAAATTATTATAAATATATTTTCTCTATAAGAAATTCAAAATAATACTTATTTTCCTAAGATTAATTGTATGAAATACATTTTTTATGTCCATAGAAATACGAGATACTCGAATTAATTATGCAAGATACAGTCAACGTTCAAAAACAAAAATTCAATTTTATGATAAACTGCGACTCCACAATAAATTTAACATGTTTTCTAATATTACCTTTATTTTGGAGCTTCTTTTTAACCTATAATTAAAAATCAACAGATGCCTGACTTTTTGAGCAGAAAAAAAAAATTAAAATACAGTGTGCCTTATTTCCATATTGCCTCAAATTTTTTCTTATAAATACAAAAACATTGAAGGGAGTTTTGTAGCATTTAAAGTCAAAAATGAGTGTCAAGACGATACATAAGCATATAACGTTTGTAAACAAATTTAGACATTTCTAAAATTCCAGTAGAAGGTAATAACTTTGAAACAACTGGTCCATCAGGGAATTCCTTTGTGGCTTAACTGTTTAGGTGAAGTGCGACGTTCGTCTGTGGACCTACAGATAACTAGATCCAATCTTCTCCAACACAATCAAGGTCAACAACCGGCCGCCTAAGTTCTAATTTCTGTTTCTATAAGCGCACACACACGTTATTCACACCTTCGGGTTGGTATAGAAGGATAAAAATATTTTGTATGGAGTAATAATTTTTATTCACGCATTTTAAGGTTATTGGAATAAATAGTTTGTATAATCCTGTTTATCTATACAATAATTTATTAAATAATTTTAATGCAGATGTAATCATTAGTCATGAATGTGTTCTACTTTACACACACACACGTATATATATATATATATATATATATATATGTATATAAATGCATTTTAAAGAAATTTTCTCAAAGTGAGAAAGTTGAAACAAAAATAATAATAATAAAAACTAAAAACAATTGCTTATATATTTTCTTAACAATTATTCCAGTAGATTCCTTATATCTGACATTTAAGATACTAGATCTCATTAAAACTCTTCACTTCCACTCTTAACAGGTAATTACTTATTTTTATTCAAACCCAATTTAGATGGACATGACAAATAAAACCAAAATTTAACACCTATTTGGTGCTAGAAGTTCAAGACTGTTTTTAACTTTCTTACAAAAGGATTTGATGGATGGGAACTTATAATGTTATATAAAATTCTGGGCACGTAAATTAATGTGTCTTTATTGGTTTTGCTTCTAAATCGATTTATTTTCCAATAACAATATAACAGTAACTATCATCTGAATAATATATGGATTAAAAATAGAAGTGAGAGGATGACAGGTAACAGAATATTGATCTTTGAAGAAATTATTTGGTTAGAATAAATAGAGAGAATAAGTAACATACTATTACATGGAATAATAATAATAACTTATAAAACTATCTTATGTTTGAGGAAAAATAATTATTTTCAAAGTAATGTATTAGAATTCTATCTCAACATTTAAAAAACAAGCCAAACTATTATTGTGTTTAGATTCCAGTTTTGAATAATATTCCCATGATTTCATTTTTATCATAGTTAGTGCACTCAGTGATGAAAATGACATTTTGTAAGTTTAGAGAAATATCTCAATATAAACATATAATACTAACCAATATGTTTATTCGTAATTTTTTGTAATATGTTTTTTAGTTTTGTAGGTCTTAACAAGAAAAATGAAGTAGTGATACGTTAAATAACATCTTTTAATCTTTGTATTTTACAGGAAACAGTTTATATACATATATATATAGGTAAAAACTGTTTATCTCTCATCCCCCATGCAGAGCTACCAAGAGCGTCACTGCAGAGATTACTTCTTTTCCTCCAAAGAAAGTTCAACCTGAAAGAGTAGGTGTTACAGACATATCCCAATAAAAGTACTCGTGGAAAGATCACTCATCATTACGGGAATGGAAACGTAAAACAAACAGAAGGCGAAGAAGACCAACGAAAATACGCAATTTCTTCGGTAAGTGCTGAGCGTTACGGTTTTTCTACATGATAAAAGGTAAATATACTCCCTTTATATATACTAAAATTTAATCTTAAATATCCATCATCATTAAATTTAATTCTTTATTCAATAGTTGTGCAATAATTTATAGGCATTAAATAGTCCCCACATAAATGAGCAAATAAGTTTTTTTTTCAATATTATTTTTTGTTACTACAGAAATAAACTATCATTCAAATAGAACACATTCTATCACCTAATTCTGTTAATCATTCAAACAGGAAACATTTTCTGATGCATTCTAAGTGTTCAGGTGGTACATTTCATCAGAATAATAACCAAATTAAAGCATAGAATTTAGACATAATTTTTTTCTCGTTTTAAAATGCAGAATGTAACAAAAAAAAAGACTTTTGAAAATATGTTGAAGAAATATATTTCAATATTATGTATTGCAGAATCTGAAGCCAAAAAAAAACCCTTGTGAATTTCGATCATAACTTATCTTGCCTTATGATAACCGTAGTAGAATAAAAAGTTCCTCAGACGAACGAGATATTTACTTTTCTTCTCCACAAAATTATTTGTGCAGACGTATCGTAGGAGTTTCTAGGCTTGAATTTTCTTCCACTCACTGAGAATGAAAAGCCACAGAAAAATAAAAATAAAATAATAAAAAAACATCTGATTTTTTTTTCTTTCTCTTGAAAGGAACCGACCTTTTGTTACTACTCCGTGAAAGTACTTCTCTTAAAACTTACTCAATTGAAGAACTAGAGACGCAACAAAAACTACATTTGCTGAAGACCCGCATAGTCTATTTTTTCATTACAAAATGCGAATAATTTGCTTGAATCTTGAAAGTAAGAAGGCTTCATTTCTTTTTCTTGATTCATTTTTATAAAAAAAATATTTAGATAAATATTGCAACAAAATATTTGAAAAATGTCTTAGGACTTATTTTACATGTTTTTGTATTACAGGATATAATAAAATACTTTTAAATATGATAAAACCTTCCCCTTATTATAATTGCATATATTTAATAGTATTTAACTACTCATTTCAGAGTATTTTATTATTTATGTTAAGGTAGATTTTATCAACATATTTAATACACATAGTTTCTTAATATCGGGTCAAGTACAATTATTTAAATGTGTAATTTTTTTTAAAAAAAATTCAGGGAACATGCTTCATGTTTATTTTAGCATGATGTGAAATTTATTTTCTTATGAAGATATTTCAGTTTTCAAAGGTATTAATTCATCACTTGTTTTTATATTGTTTATGCTCAAAGCCCAAGATTTATAAGCAAAATATGAACTAAAATATTGATAACATATACTAAGAAATATACCCTTTACAAACAAACAAAACACTCTGTACAAAATATTAACTATCGCAAACAAAATTATACATGTTTGAATTTTTACGTAATATGACATTAGATATACAAACGTATATTACATAATTTGAAAAATTCGTCGAAATTTTATATAAAATTTATAATTTATTTTAAAGTAAACATTTTTTCAACTTCTATATGAAAATTTTCATAATCTCAAAACTTTTTGCTTTCTTTTTCATTAAAAGCTGAAATTACACAAATTTATTAGACAACTGTTAATTTTCAAAATTAATGATGAAAATTTGTGTTATTGGACAGTATTCTAAAATCTAAATTTTAAGATTTCAACCTTAAATAGACATTCCTCTCGAGATAAAATTTCTGACATTCAATCGATTTGAATATTAAACTACAAAATGTGTATAAGAGCTTCTTTAAAAATGCAAAATGCTTTAAGAGCTTTTTTTTCAGAGAAATATTCAAATATTCATATCCTTTTATGAATAATTCCTTTCTATAGCACATTACTTGTTATTTTCGTTCAATATTTACTCTTAGAAACATTCAGAATGCAGATGTGTATTGAAATTTATTCATCGAACTTATGTATAAAAAGCACTTACTATCAATCCAGAGCAAGATATTTTAAAAACTAGAATAAATTTGTACAATAATTTCCAAATTATTTTTTACTACCTCTTTACCATTACATTGTGAGAAACGGAATTTTGTTCATTCGGCATTTTAACTGGAAATGGTAAATACAAGAAACAAGTCTGGATTAATAACAATATTGAGAAGTTTTCCATCGTAAGTAATGCAAGGCACTATGCACCGTTGCACGAACAAAAATCATCTTCAAGTCGTTTCCCAAAGATTGATTGCCATAAGCTCTTAACGTGAATAAAAGTGCATCAATGTTTCCGTATCATCCGATACTAAAGCCATGATAGTGCTATTTCCCGCTGCTTACATCTGCACTTTATTGCTTTACAAATATCGCTTTTCGCCTTTGGGGTTTCAAGCGCAAATATGAGCCTTTTATAAAATGTGGAATAGCAGCATGTGAGCTGGATACTTACCCAATGTTATTACGGGAAAGTGAGGATACTTGGATAAAGTTATATTGAAAAGTAAATAGATTTCTTTAAAGAAAAGCTAGAAAAAAAGTATCAAGTTTATGGGTAATATTTATTTAAAAGAGAATGGAAAGTTTTTACAGCTTGATATCCTCTGAACAACTTTTGTTTTCAGAATGTAACGTGCTAAGTCTTCTACAAATAGAGCTCATTTCGTTCCTTCTTTGGTGTCCAAAAGAAGCTAAACTTTAATTATATTTCATTAATTAACTAATTTGATTGACACGGGTAATTAATTTTAAAAAGAAGGTTCACGCTACGAATTTAATATTTTTTTCACGTATCTAATTTTTCAGCATAAGATTAGCTTAGGTTTTAAATTTCTTATAATTTTTGTGTGTGTGTGTGTGAATGTTTCTGATTTATAAATGCTTAAGAATGGGTCCCTTATTGTTAGACATTTGACGATAGAATATTTTCTACTCAGCAGTTTTCAAAGATTTTTGCATAATTTAACTGTCAATTATTTTCCGATTCTAAGAATACAAGAAAATAGAAAATGATAAAATTATTATATAAAGTATGAATTGTTAAATATAAAATATAATTGTTATGCACCTAAACTTTTAGATTGTTGTATTCCTCATATGACAAAATTCCTAAATACGAAGCCTCAAGTAATTAAATTATTCCTTACATAATTCTGTAAACATTGAGTTCCATATTAATAGAATTCTTTCTTTGAAGTTAATTTACTATATTTATTAAGTTAATTAACTTATCCTATTACGTCATAGGTTACTTTTGTGTGAGTCATTAATATTATATTAACGTCAAATTAACGAAAGCGCATCAAATTCAACTAAAACTAAAAGTTCATACGGGAAGTCATGAGGAATTAGAGATATGAGATACCAGTTCAGGTGTTGTCGTAGTTATCGGAACGTGGCTCAAAATTATGAGATCATTACGTAGTTCTACAGAGAAATCTCATCGAATGAACTAATCAAGAGGAATGGGAACATTCGTTAGAAGCAATACTTGAATAAGCTGTTCTGAAATAGAGTGAAGCATTTAAAGATCATGGATTGATTGATTGTTTATTAAAGTTGCATGTGGAAGGAACACAAGGGTTATTAGCGACGGACCTCCTAATTTTGTATTGGTCACGAAAAGGAGCAGAAACTAAAATTTCTACACTCAAAACCCTATCAAAAATTTTAAAAAATAGAACAAACCAACCATAGACTGGTTACATAACGGATTAATATAGTAAGTGTTGGTACATTAAGCGTTTTATAAAACGTTTTAATCCATAAGAATCACTAACGTGAATTATTTCTCCGAAAAAATTTAACTCGATTTCGGAATTTAAACTTATTTCCATTATATTAAAATCTTAAGGATTTTTAAATATTATTAAACATTTTTACTAAATAACTCTTTGTCTCTTTATTAAAAATCAGTTTATGATCAATATTTATTAAAGATATTGTTTCGTTCCCTTAATTTTATTTGATTACTGACCTTACGAAATGTGTTTTTGTATTAAAATCGTTTCCTTAAAACTCGTCTTCAGAATAGAGAACAGTAAACAATCTCATAATTAATTAGCACTCATTTGACTTTTTTCAGATAAATTCTCCTTTCAAAACACAGACATTGAAACTTAATATTTTACTAAACACTAATCTTCATTATCGTTTGAATCAAATATTGCTTATTATTTAAATCTATTATTTAAATATTCAGTAAATTTTCATGTTGATTGCAATCTCTAGTTTCGATTTAACTTTACTTTCTAACTCTAAATACTGAATCCTTTTAGATTTTCGCTTAAAAAGCCTTAAACTTAAATTCAGTTGAAGAAAGTATAAATAAATGCTTTAAACTCAAAGCAGTTATAAAGTCTCGGTTTCATTAGTGTGTGTTTAACGGATAATTAATTTTTAAGACTTTAGAATGGTTTAATGAAATTTTCTCGCCTAATAATCATTTAACTAAGTTTACTTCCAGTATTTTCGCAGCGGCTGCCTTTAGCTGATTTTAGCTTCGAAAAGTCTATCTTTTTTTAGTTTTCTGAGGGAAAAGCAAATATTCTGAACTTATTTGAAATTCCGATCATCGTTTTTCGAACGTTGCAGCAATATACTGCTATTGTTGTGATAGTAGTTTAGCTAATAAACTTATTTCTAAATCTGTAAGAATAACTTATTTGTATCAAATGAGAAAATATTTTTATCTTTAGTGAAATCTGATCTCACATAGGCATTATAAGTTACAATTTGAAAGAAATCAGAAATCTTCAAATGTAATTTCAAAATGTGTTATATGTAAATAATAAGACTTTTTTTTATAAAAAATATTGTATAGAACAAAAGTAGGCACGCATGAGGTCAATTACAGCCTTATTCTATTTTATCATATATTACAAAGAGCCACGAGAAAGTTATATTCTATTGAATTCAAAAATTCAAATTTCATTTAATTTAAATGATATGGTTTCGTATTCTGCACATCTCAAGTGATGTGTAAATTATAGTTCATATATAAGAAAATATAATTAAGAGAAATAAAATACGAAATAATGATTTCAAAATTATAATAATGAAACATATAATAAAAATGCATTAATAAAAAATAAAACATTTCAGGATGACCTTTCGGCAGATCTTTGAAATTTGGAGTAATATTTGATAGTCCCTTTGCACAAATTTTGTGAAATGAGGATTGGTTAATTGTAAAGGATACGAGTATTTTGATTCTACAGCAGGATTATACACAGTTTATTATGGAGTACAAAGTTTCATAGTAATTTGTTATTCCAAACATTGGAACTAGACAGCAAGTAAGTAAAAATGTTCTGAAGTAATATTAACAATAATAAATTAAATTAAATTTTAAAAACTAAATAAAGTTTTTAATGGAAGCCTTACTTTACTCAATTGAAAGCCACATTTGTCTAGCCTTGATGTAGAATAAAGATTCAGAATACGAAAGTGGCTTAAAAGACACTTGATATTGACGACATATGGAGATACTTAGGCTAACTGGTGGGGCTATTGCATACTGCTATCTCTTAAACAGTGCCAAAACAAATTGAACATTCATATGTGAGTTTTGATTGATGCTGCGACGAGTTGTCATCGACATTTTGAGTCAAGTTGCCACGTCGATCAGACATGGATTCGTTATTATTCGTCAAAATCCAAGCTGTAATCAAAGCAATTGGTTGATTACTGGGATTCTTGCTTCTAAGAAGTTGAAGATGGTGTCATCGGCTAGAAAAATTATGGCAAGGAATTTCTTGGAATGTGATTTGGCATTTTGGGTCATTTCCATTTCTAATCAGATACTTTTTAAACCCCCACCATATTTTTACGAAACCCACACGTCAACAACATATGACACAAATATGGGAACTAAGAAAGATACTATTTCTAATTTTTAATATCATTAATTTAATTTAAAGTACTACAAAACTCTTCAACACCTAGTTTTTAGATGTTTATTTTACACATTTTGAAATGAAAATATATACATTTATTTCTTAAAAATAGCCCTAGAAATAATTAAATCCATGTGTTTTATTTTCTCTGAATAGTGCTCACATACTTCGTTTTTCATAATATGCATCAAAGTACTTGAAGCAGTTCATCGACAGTAAAAAAGTTTTGGTACTTTAAAATAGTTCTTGAAATTCTGCGAAGAAATTTATTATTTAATACCGCTTTATCTCCGAAATGCTTTCGTAAGCTTTCCTTTTGCTTCAAGACTGGCACCTTTCACATTTCATCCACTTTACAACTTAACGAAGTTAAAAAAAAAACGAAAAAAAATTCACAATGAACAGAATCTACTTGACATTTACGAGTTTTATATTTAGTTTCACCAGGTGATTAGAAACGCATTCTTAAAGATAATTACTTTTGCACTCATTCGATAATGCCATTACCGAAAATAATTTTCGTTCCCCTTTTTTTTCTTGGCACCTATCGAAATCCAGAACAAGAAGAATGTAGGACGAAAACCGAACTGCAGAAAACTAATTAAAAGCAAGTTCGAACTTACTTTCCCTGAAACTTAGCTCTTTATTCAAATTAGGTTGAAAAGGAAAAACTCTTTTTCCCCACTCACTTTGATTTAAATGCCGAAGAGCTGGTGGAAAAATCTTCTATTTTTCTTCTTTTTGACTTTAGAATAAATAAAAGAATTTTTCATTCGTTTGATCGGTAGGAGTATTCATATATAGAGGAGTGCCATTTGCAAATGGAAGTGTGTTAGATAGTTCTGTATAACAATTAAAACTGCGTTTAATTAAATATCTGTAATTAGTTTCCCTCTCTCTCCAATTATTCGAATAGCATTATTAAGTTAATGACAGTTTTTGTTTCATGAAGTATTTTGAATGATTCTAGCAGGATATTGGTTTTTAGATAAATATCGGAACAATAAATTTGAATTTTACTTTAGCATTTTTATTTTCTGTTCTTGGTTTCTATTTATCAGATGATCATCCTCATTACAATGGCAAAGCTTTTGATTTCGAAATTCTATTTTGATTTTTTTCGTATATTCTTCAATTAAATTTTAGTTTTACTTTTTCTTCGAATTTTTATCTATATAAATTACTCGATATAAATTGAAGTGTAGTAATGGCTATTGCTTAAGATTTATTATATTGTTAAATAATTCCACTCATCATTTACGTTTAAAATTATGATCGTTTATATTAAGTCCGCTGAAAATCAATTAAAATATTATTTCAAAAAACGCAATGCTTTTACAAACTTGCAACTGATTTAAATGAGAACAAGTGGCAATTGTGGAAAATTGTAGATACTGCAATTTCTCATTATATGACACTCATCAAATGCTTTATTCATAGTATAATATTCATAGCAATATTTATGCTTTATGAAAAATGTATGACATATTTGTCAGAATATTTATGTTCCAAATAGTTGTTAGTACTTATGTTTATAGAGAATATTTTATTTTATTTTTTCAAATAAAATGTATATATATATATATATATATAAGTATAGGATTTTTACATTTTGCCTACCCTAGGGGACGCCACGAACCTGACATCTGCTTTGTGATCTTATCGAAGGGGCTCACACAAGTCTCAGCAGTGGCAAGGACGCGCCCAGCAGTTGAAAGACGTACGATGTGATAGATCCGTAATATGTATGCCTAATAGTCTAAATTTAATTTTTTAAACATGTTGTTTAGTAAAATATCATCTTTTAAAAATCCGCCTCTTCATTGAATCTAGAACAACCGCCTTAGACAATATTAAAAAAAAAGAGCCCTTTACTCCTTTCTGTAGTTAGTACTCTACAGAGTAAGAATTTGGCGGCTTCTGCAGTGTCGTGAAGTAATTAATTTTGTTTAAAATTCTGCACATCTTGTCATCTCACTGAATCGGTACCAATCTGGTTATTTTTGGGGGGGTGCTCACTGTATTTGGAAGCCGGTGTTTGAAAATGTGTGTTTTAAAGAAGCTCTTTTCCCTTGGGGTTGGTATTTTAGTACTCCCGGCTCTTGGATAAATACATCCCGCATTTCTTAAGGAAAATGTTTTGAACTAAAGAGTCCAATTTTGAAGTACAGTGTATCATTCTGAAATTGTGTCGTCACCTTGAAGATCCATCCCGATCCTGTGTTATTCTGGTCACAAGAAAATTGAATCGTCAACGATAAGAGTTACCCTGATTCCATCAGCGATGTACCGTCTTGGTAAAAGAAGAATTCTGCATTCTTTATAGTGAAAAAAAATCATCAGGATTTTTGGAGTGCCCATTTGGATATTCCGTAGTGTTATGATATAGTTTGTGTTATTGTGTGATGTGTTGTGACTTATTTATATTTTGTGATGTATTGCTGTAAGTGTGTCTTTGAGAGACAAAGAGCTACAGAGAGATCGCGAAAGTATTACCCCTTTATTGTGAAAAGTTCTTTTTAAGAAATGCTTATATGAATATATTTTTCATGTGTCACGTATCTTCAATTGCTATTTTTCATTTTGTTAATATTGGTGTTTTTTATTTTCTAAAGTAAGACTAACTCAAAAATATTACATTTAATTTGTATGAGCGTATTTCCTATTCATCCTCCAGTAACTAAGACCATCCCTTTTATTCTGACCTTGAACCACTGAAAGACAGTTGCGTGGTATTAATTCATCATTTTTATATTGATCTTTTTTTTTTTCATCCCTTTAAACATTAAGCAACATTCTTTCTATTCAAGTAGTCATAATTTATTTTGCTTATGAAAATGTATATACTAATACTTTTTTTTTAATACAAATATATCTGTCTTATCCTCTCTAGGAATATACGATCCCTTACAAAATAATCCTCTGAATAAATACATTTGTATTTCGCTTCAATACTTAAGGATATACATTTGCTCCGTAATAGTATATGAGTTTCTTATTATAAATTAGAATATCTTTCAAATTTTTTTTTCTTAAAAGAAATTATATGTGAAAATTTTTTGTTTCATATATTAGAAAGAATAATATCAAAAGTTCAAAAGTATTTATTTTACTTTTCTATTGAATGATTACTTTCTTTATTGTGTATGTTGAAAATTTTATTAGTGCTTTAAATATAGCATATTATTTTTATATTTGTATATATATATATCTTGGTCGAGAATGTAAGTTTCTTCGAATTTCGCATAAACATTTATTTTCACTTTAGCAGAATCAGTTACGCAAAACAGCAAAATAATTTCATTCAGATTAGATAAAAAAAAATTAGATTGACTTTTTTTCAGAATAGTTAATTGTTATAAGAAATTTCAAATTTTATTAAGGCAAAATGTGTTATTTATTAAAAAATAAAAAAAGGACTTACTTAACCTGGCAGAGAGTTAAATTCAGAAGGAAAAACTGAATTGACTAAACTAATGTGAAAAAATTGAATTATAAATGGCACAGGGTACGACGAGGAAGACACCAAGTTGATGTATGTTAATATCATTAAAGATAGAAAGGAAAAATAAGAACTGGCAGAGAAGAGGAGACAGAAGAATTAGCAGAGAAAAGATGACAAGAAGAGGTGGAATTGGAGAAGTCAAAAATTGAGGCTCAGATTATGCCGAGTCAGACATCGACGGTAAATACTCGTACATCGAGCAATGAATTGAATAAGTTGCTTCATAAATTTGATATGGATGAAGATACCAGCCTGTATTAGATATTATTTGATCGCCAAGCTAATATGTTGCTCGTACCTAAAGAGTTTTGGGTTACATATCTGTTGGGTCTACTCTCACAAGAAATAACACAACTAATTACTCGAGAGCCTGAATAAAAAGCAAAAGATTATGATGATGTGAATATCTCTTTATTTAAAAGAATCAAATTAAATCAGAGAAGTTTAGGCAGTTGTTTGTCACTAATCAGAAAAATTCTGAAAATACCTGGCGTGTTTTCTACCAAGAAATTCAAACATTTTTTAATGGATGGATTGAAGGACTTAACATCAAAACCTTTGATCAGTTTGCGAGATCTGATAATAGCAGATCAAGAGAAGAAAGAGCTCCCATCTAATTCAAAGAATATCATTTGGATATTCTTTATCAAGTCAAGTATCAACTCGCCAGGGGAGTTATCTGAGAGTTTTGAGGAATATGAAGATGTTTGGAGAAATTTAAGCCAAAACTATCCCTCACATCATTTTTTCGATAACAAAAAGTCAGAGAATCGAATGTTCCATAATATCAGCTGATCTGAAAGTCACTATAGAAGAAACGAAAGTTTCAAACCTGAAAGAAAATACTTTGAAACTTCAAGATTTTGAAAGAAAAGAACGCCTTGAAATTGTTTCAAATGTCATTCTCCAAACCATTTAAGCTACAATTGCCCTAAAGTCAAGAAAGAGTCGGAACTTGCATGACCATCGAACTCTGAAGTACAAACCTGTTCTGTTGTCCCGCAAAAAAGTCTACATCTGAGAGATATCACACTGGTTAAAAAATCATTTACACTCTGATAGATATTGGTATTTAAGTTAGTCTCATTTTTTAAGACGTAAATACAAAGATTGTGACAAACAAAAGTTTTCTAAGAAATGTATTCTATCTGGAAAAGGAAAGTCGCAAGTGTTGACGAAAGGTGTTTTTGAACATGACTTCATCATAGATGAAGACCGTTATCCTTTAACATGGTATGTTGTACTGACTAAGCATCTAAACTTCAAAAACGCCAATAAGCTTAGTTATTTTAGAACAAACTTCTTTAAAGTTCGCCGAAGATGGTGTCGAGTTCCACAAATATGAGGAAAAAATTACCAAGATCAAAGAGAAAGTATTCAAGAAATTAATCCTGAAAACCAGAGAACATATAATAAGAAGTGAAAGAAGACTACCCAGTACCTGATTGAAGAATTTTTTAACGGTCTAAAGTACACAATTTGGTGTTGGCCTCAAATTCAGATCTAAATTTTTCGGACCATATCGAGTTACTAAAATTAAAGCAAGATATAGATATGTGCTTAAGAAAGTAGGTGATCACGCAGGCGCAAATGTAACAAATATCTCTGTTGATCTGATGAAATATTTCTCCCTAGGGTAAATAAAATCAGACTGCCGTATATTCTCAATAACAATACTTTTATTTATTTATTTTTTTTTTTTTGAAATTTTTTGTAATGTTTATATTTCAGATATATTTTGCTGTAAACTTGTGTTCTATCAGGTTGTAAGATCATTACCAAATATCACTGAGGTCACAGATGATCAAGACTGGCTTAGCTGTAGGACTTTTACATTTTGTGACACCTTCCTAACCAAGAGGGTGGCACGAACCTGACCTCTCTGCTTTGTGACTTGATCTAAGTGGCTCACATCAGTCTCAGCAGCGGCAAGGGAGTGTCCAGCATCGAAAGACATACGATGTGATAGCTCTGTAATATGTCTATTCAACAGTCTAAATTTAACTTTGTAAATATATTGTTTGATTAAATGTCATCTTTTGAGAAATACGCCTCTTCATTGAATCCAGAACAACCCCCTAGACAACATAAAAAAACGAGTCATTTACCACTTTCTGTAGTTAGGATTCTATAACCACACACACACACATATATATATATATATATATATATATATATATGTATGTATGTATATCCGAAATCGACTTCAAGTCCTGATAATAAAAAAAAAAAACTAAAAATGCATATGTTCTCCAAATATGATTCAAAGAATTATATATCACGCGGTAAAATGTTTTCAAACAATAGAGTTCATAAGTGAAACAAATATGGCACAATGGGTGGCGTATTTGTAAGTGATATGTGCCTAAGAATGTTGTACTCGCTTCGGAATTGCCAGTGTCCTTATTTCCATATTTTACTTCATCTCAAGATAACAAAGAAATTGAGACTCATATTAAGAGACTTTTGGAAGCAATCGTTATAAAACTCTCGCATAGTCCCTTTGCTGCCACTGTAACATTAGTTATGAAGAAAGATGAAGGTAAATAAACACGAAAGTGCATGGGTTACAGAAAATTAAATCAAATCACTAAAACAGACTCAAAAACCATTCCAAGAAAAAGAATAGATTCCTTATTAGATCAGTTAAGCAAAGTTAGATTTATGTTATATTTGATGTCAGGGTATTGTGACATATTTAAATTAATGATAGCGATATCGAGATAAATTAGTTTTCACAACAAATTTTCGAATTTACGAGGGGTTGAGGATGGAAAAATGCTTCTATATTTTCTAAAGAATAATTAGACAAATTTTAAATAAATACCGGATAAACTGTGCTCTAAATTATTTTGCTGATGTTATAATATCTTCAGATAGTAGGAAAAGTCATGTCCTACATCTCAGATAATTGTTTATTATATGTGAAAAAGTGAACACAAAGTTTATAGAAACCTATTAGCCAGATTGGTTAATCAATAATAGAATTTTTAGAATATGAAGTTTAAAAAAAGAGATAAGGTTTTTCAAATAATATTAACATAGAAGTCATCAAAAGTTAAATTCGAATGAGTAAGTAATGTAATCTAAAAGATCTTCAAAAATGTGAAAGAACCGTAATCAATTTGTCACTGTTTGTCCCAAGTTCGTTAGTAATTATGCAAAAATAATGTTAAGCTTCAACAAGCTGCTTAATACATGTATTATAAAGATAACAATTCCACAGTGTTTAATTTGAGTATTTGGTATTATAATAAGAGTTTCGAAGTTGACTTCAATTATTTAGATTTACATGTCTCATTAAATTATTTTGCACCGTGTAATAGCACTTGGCGAAAATTATGAATTTCATATTGATATTTTTACTACTTTTGTTTATTTGTGAAGGTATATTTTATTATGTGTCTATTTTAATCCAAGAGTGTTGCTCAAATGCCGAATTCAATAAGATTTATATTACTTCTTTTCGAGAGGGTGTTAGCTGGAATCATCATACATCCAGCTGCATACTTTTGAAGGATAGGATTTGTAACATAATTTTAATAATAATATAACAAAAGATATGTTAAACTGTTACGTAATAAGACATGAAGGACGATGTCTTACGACGTAACAGTTTTACGTTACATGTACATTACTACGTTACATGAAGGTAACAGTTTTTTTCTCCGCCTAATGCTATGAGCAAGAAAGTTTACTGTAACGCTATTAGAGGATGCCGTAGAATGCGGCATCATTGTTACTTTGAAGAAAACGAAAGGCAGATGCTGTAGAAACTTAAAAGGGACTATACCATGCCCTTCTGGAGTAAACGCATTATATATACAATCTTTATGTTAACTTAGATAAGTCATATTTCAATTTCAACGAGTCTAATTATTTACTAGAAATGAGTACCTCAAATTACTATGATAGCTTGTATGAATCTGTGTGTAGGTATATTATATAATAGTTCTCATAACCAAATAAGGAAAAAATTCAAGTTGGATACAGCCACGACTTGACTGAGGTGGAAGAAATAAGACAAGACTGTAAATTGCATATTTGATCACTTCAGTACATGTATAATATATATTGGGCCTTCTGGAAAGTTTTTACCAGTTTTCGGTAGGTGGCGTAAGGACAGGTCTCGATATATTAAAATGATTGAAAACAAACGGTATGTGTATATATTCTAAAAGGTGGCGTTTCAGGCATATTTGGAAACATTTTTGATTACGATACTTTAAATGTTGTCAGTTTTGTACTCCTTGAATATGGAAGCAAATAAAGTGCATCATAAGCAATTAATGCTTTACTAGACAGATAAAAACACCACACAAACAGCAAATAAGATGTGGGCTATTTATGGCGAAGATGCTGTAGCTGAAGGAACAGTGCAGAAATAGTTTGCTAGGTTTAAAGCTCGCGATTTCATGGATGAAGATCAAGAAAGCTCAGGTAGGCCTCCACTACATATGAAGATTGGATTGTGACACGTAAATTAGCAGAAATATTCAAAATCCACTTTCTTAGAGATTTTTTCTGAAGCTTGGTTGTATAAACCATTCTAAGAAAAGATTTCTCATGATTTAACGTGGGAAAAATCTGATGCATTTTCATTTCCATTTGCGATTCGCACTGTAAACGTAACAGGAGACACACCACTTTTGAAGCAAATAGTAATGGGAGATGAAAAACAAGTAATATGAATTTTTTTATAGTCAATTCCTACTTAGGTCAACAAAGAATTTCTTATTTTAGTTACTTTTTATTAAATTATTTGGCGGTATTTTGCCAAATGTGGCTACCCTGGTACGCTTCGTGGCCTTAACGCGCCGCCCCCCCCCCCCAAGAAAAGACCGCCAAGTTTAGCAATTTTTGAAATCACGCCAAGTGGTTGGGCCAAACTTCATTTTCATCAATTAAATTTAATTAAATGAACTAATATTTGAAGAAAAAAAACTGTATTAACATCAAGTGTCATCCACTACAAGTTTCAAAAAATATATTTGAACTTGAGTGGATGAATAAAAAGTATTTTATTAACGATTGAAAATTTAAACATGATATATATATATATATATATATATATATATATATATAGTGTGAGCTAAAAGTAGGAATTTAATAAAGATCTTGGGGAAAACGGAATGAACCATCTTTTAGCTACCCCCAAAAGCTGGACTTATCCGAAGGTCATGCTCTGTGGCTGCAACGGTTTGGAAGTTCTGCATTATGAAATTTTACAAAAAAATACGACGATAAATTCAGAAAAGTATTGCTCCTAATCAAACGAATTAAAGACAGCAATTGAACAAAAACGTTTAGAAATAGTGAATCGGAAGGTCATGATGTTCAGTGAGGACACTGCACAGCTTCATGCGTTTCTGAATACTCAAGAATTATTAGATCTCATCCACTTCCCTAATCCACTATATTCACCAGACCTTTCCCCTTCAGATATCTAACTCTTTTCAACATTACAAAATTGCCAGAGAGGAGAACACTTCAACTTTTTGGTCAATCTTTGATTTGGGGTTTCGCAGATAAACGAAATATTCTTGCAGAATGGAAATTTTAAGTTTCCTGAAAATGCGAGCAAGATTGTGGAACAAAATGGAACATATGTAATTTAATCAATGGATACCAAAAGGTAAATGCAAATTTCATATTGTATAAATAATTTGATTTTTTAGTTTCAAAGTAATGAAACTCATGCTACTAAAACGATTGCTCCTTAAATATATATATTCAAAAACATTATAAACACAACAGCCTTTTTTATTTATTGTATAGTTTTTTATAGCTTTTTCAAATATTGGGAATAATAAAATCTCCTTTGTAGTATATATTTTCATTGTTGTTCCTTGGTATTCTTTTGATGCTATATTCTCCTAAATAGCCACGGTAGCCTAATGGTCATGATCGTTAATCACTCTTGGTGTACTTTCCGATGAGGTGTGTTGGTTCCAGTCCTAAAGTAATTAAAACCCGCCATGTAATAATGAGGATTCTCGATAGATCTGTCAATGCTCGAAGTTGTCTCGTTAGTGTGATGTGGAAGTTTGGAGCGGGATATGCCAATTTAGATATCGCCTTTTCACTTTACCGAGATTTAAAGTTATGATGCCTATCGCCAATAGCCCTAACGTTGTTTCCGAGTCGGATGTTAATAAACAATCTATCAATAAAACGTAAACAGCCAGCAGACTATTACCTCTTGTTTTAGTGCAATGGTAATTCAAATCCACAAAACAATCAATATGATCAGTTAATATTGCTGTGTGTTTTTATAGCAACACTTTTTTGAGAATTTCTTCTTTTCATACCACGCGCGTATAACACTGACATGATTAATTATAATATATTATATTTTTCTAGTTATTTATCTTGTTCTGAAATCAAAAATCCGTAAACCTTTTTGAGTATTACAATATATCTTGTTATATTTGACATTTACTCATATGGAGATATGATACTTATAATTCTGAAGCTACTCTGACGTTCAGAGTAGCTGCAAGATAACAGTTGCTATGCTGCATAAAAAAGCGAACGGCTAAAAAACCGTCCATTATATTACACAGCACAAACAAGCTTGGAAGCCCTCGCTTTGACTCCTTAACATCATGTCTTCCTAAACCTGGTGATTATAATTAAAGACCTTCTTTTCAAAATTCTGTAGCTCCAGGTTGTTTAATTAAGCGTTAGTGCCGAAACATTTAATGGAATTGCGAAACTCTTTGTCAGGACATAATATTGTTACGTAAACTTCCTACGTAAATCTTTATTCTTATTAAATACAGATCTTATTCAATAAAGCTTTGTTCTCTTACAGCCATCAGGCAAAAGTGTCCTTAATTCTAAGAGTTGATAAGGCGCTTATGGAAAGATCTCACTTTATTATTTAATAAAGTTCATCTTTGTTCAGGTTATTCTAATTTTGGTTGTTGGATGGGGTAACTTTATTTTAAATGCATTGTCACCGGTCTTTCTCTGGTTTGGAAATAGATGTTGTAATATTGGACTGAAATGTATTTTACTTATGTTGGTAATCGAATTTATTAATAAAATGTTCCATATTTTTTCCTTACTTAGAATTATGCTTAGAATTATCAAAATATTTAACTTGCAATTCCAAGGGTTGCATAGAAATCTGGAATCTTTTGCTGAATAGCTGAATTCTTTCAAATACATAACTGAACTAAGAAGTAAAAATTATGAATTATTTCTGTCATTACTAACTGTTACCTTTTTTTTAAGAAAAACTGTAATATAGACTATTCCTGAAGCTTCCCTTAACGAACATCTGGGGGTTCTTTCTGACATTCCAACCAAATGAAACGTGGTTATCTAAATATAGTTAACTTTAAAAGTGTAGTGAATATATATAATCAAGCCGCATAAAAGCAACATATATAGCAGTTTTGAATTTGAGAGAAGCAGAAAAAAAAAGGTAATAGGAAGATTGCTAGTGTGAAGTGTGCTGGAGTTTCTTACGTATTTGCGTGATTTGCTGAGAGTAGGTATGGACGTTGTCTCGTCGAATCACACCTTGAAAGATTTACTTGCATCGTATTCCGTAAGCTTAATTTATGATATACTATAGTATTCGAGATAAGAATATTGAACTAGTTGAGAGAGTTCTCCTTGTTAAAAAAACTAATAAACTCGATTTTGAAACATAATAAACTATAACTAATGACTTATAACTATTTTAACTATACTGTAGCTGTGTTTGAACTCAAATTGAAGACTAGATTTGCGATTAGAGTAACATTTAAGGAGGCAGACGAGTCGGGTAACAGGATTACATCACAAAATTATTTACATTATACTACAATGTACTTATGAAATGTCGAAAATTATTTGATGCTTCGGTGACATGTGGTTTATTATGGATAAAAATTTTGGAGGAATATTTTTGATTACATTTGTTGGAATTATAATAATAAAGAGGAAATATTCACCTTAAATTAGAAAATATTCCTTTAAGAATAAAACTGAATCACCCTTATTTTATTTAAAAAACTTTTATATTGTTTTGATTATGCATTTTAGCTATTAAACTGTTTGATAAATTATTAATTTGTAGCTATAAATATCCTCTGTTGTAGCATTTTATAAAGTATAAATTCGTCACTGATCTTTTTGGAGATCATGGCAAGTTATAATATAAATATACTTTACGTATACATTTTATATTCCAAGAAAAATGAAACAGACTACATCCTATACACATTTATTTTCATTTAATTTATTAATTCATGATACGATAACTGTATCTACGATAAACACTCCTTTTCTAGATTAAACATAAATATAATTCTTTTAAAATTGTCTGCAAACATCAATAATGTAGCATTGATTTATTCTAAAACTTTGTTATGGTTATTTATACACACACCTTATTAAAATTCGGTATTAAAATTCCTTTAACATAATATAAATGCAGCAAACATATCCCATTTTTCTTTCTAAGCTGTGTGCACATATCTTATTTTTATTTGAGCAGTAAATACAAGAAAATTGCTTCAGAAATCTTGCAAACTTGGTCCAGGAATAATTATATTCACACGCGCTTACGGTCTTCACAGTTCCCAATAATTGTATTAGTTTAGTGTTAATAGGATTTACTAACGAGGAACGACGTATTTCTAGAAAGGAAAGACTTTACTATTTGAGAGTCCTTATAAATATTCATGTTAGTATCCATTAGAAAAGAGGGGGGGTGCAGAGAACTTGAAGTACGCTATATTAAGATTACTGTGATATTGGTTTATTAATGTCATAAATATTTCCACACTGAATACTTTATTCTGTTTCAAAGATTACCATAGTAAATATATGTAAATTATCTCACGTTTTGTAATTTTGGTGCCTGATTGATATAAAATGTAGCGAAAATTAATCTTAATTTAATTAATTTATGTCGGCTTTCTTACGAAGTTAATTATTACAAAAGAAATACTGCATTGCTAAAAGTAATTAAGCTGCATTGATGAATACAATACCAAGATTTTTGTAATTTAATTTTTATAAGGAAATTAAAATGTTTCTTTTTTATTCCATAGAGTTTTGAATTTTAATTCATTTTCCCAAATCATAAACGAAGAAAACGCAGTATAAAAACAAAATGATCCTCAGATGAGATTTAATAAGGTAATACTTATTAAATCGTTATATTTTTAAGATTACTAAGGTAATAGTTATATTTTTATGAGCTTAAAGGAATATACTGATAAATTTCTTATAATATAATTAGAATGTTCAAAAACGTTCAAGGAATGAATTGAATTTGTACAAAATTTGTTTATAAAATGAACAGACAGTTGTATATGTTAAGTAAAATTAACATTTAAGATATTCCTCTGTACGTAATATAAGAGAGATTTTCGAATAACTTCATAAACTTTTAGATCAAGTAAACACTACACTCATAGATTTTAAATGATTAGAATAAAAATTAGACTAAATAATAATTTTTATAAATAATTTACTAATTTATAAATAATTTACTAATTTATAAA
>BMAW01044454.1:899270-951522 GCA_019974015.1 Nephila pilipes
TTATAAATAATTTACTAATTTATAAATAATTTACTAATTTATAAATATTTTATTATATTATAAGTAACTTATATTAAAATTAAATATAAAATATCTTATCATATTAATGTCTTAAAAACTTTCTTTAAATTATGCTAATAAAATTTAATTGAAAATTATTCATTGATTCCTCTCAGAATTGGATTTGTCTTGACAATCAATACAATGTATAATTCAATTTATAGCATACCTAACTTCTTGTTATTGTTTATTAATACTTTGTTTTTTTCAAGACTCATCGATATGTTCACAAAAATGTATAACAAAGAACCTCTTTCAATGAGGGAAAGAGACCAACTTTAATTTGAAAAATCGGAACTATTTTTATATTCACATCTTAAACAAAAAAAACATTACTTATTATTTATAGAGATGTATTATGTATAAGGGGTAATTAAATATTCATATCTGAAATTTATTCCTTGGAGTATTTTGACTATTTAAAAGGGATACCCAAACATGTATTTGAGCAGAAACTAATACGTCTGTAGCAAATATTTTTTAAAAGGAAATCCTTGATTACAGGACAATTTTACAAACATTCAAATTAGATAGAGAGGCACATTTATATTGATTAAGTAAATGAAAATATAAAACTACAATCAAAGGGATGAATATCAATAGGATCAAATAACTGAATACTTTCTTTCATATTGTATCCTCTGTAACATTTGAGATGTTTCAATTACATAGTAACTGGATTTGCAGTTACAGTCTAGTGCTATTTACAAGGTGAGTAAGGTGTATCTTGAACTCTCCCTGTCAATACAAATAGTTTTGATGTGCTGTTTAAATAATTTTGTAAAAAGTGTGTTTTAAAGGAAATTAATCTTAGGACAGTTTGATTAATTTTTTAATGATATACAGTTTTTTTTTTTTATTTTATTTTCGAAATCAATTTCAACTCTTTTCATAGAAAAATAAGGCAACAATTCGTGTGCTTTGTCTGTGATTTCGAAGAAAAGAGAGAATACGTAAGTAAACTAGTTTAGGATTTCAGATCTCTTCATTTATACAACATTTTGTTAAGTGTCAGCAATAGATAGTTTTATAACGATATATACATTATAATAATGACAATATTAGCAATGAAAAAAAATGTAAGCCATCATTAAAAGGCTCTATGTATGTCAAGTACTTAAAATATTAAATCATGATCACGTCAGACAAAATTACGAAGAGGTAATATATTGAAGAAATAATTAGGGAACACTGGGTATAGCATCAAGTTGTCCAAAAAATTATAAAGACACTTTAAATTTTAACTTCCAATATTCTCTCAAAAAAGAAATAAGAGATGAAATACATATTTATGTATCAGGTATTTTGAATTACTAGAAATTATTTTAAAATGATCATGAAATTAATTCTGATCATACAACTATCCTACAAACAGGCAGAAAAAAAATGCTGACGTCAATATACAGCAATTTTTATTATTCAGATGAATTTATTTTTCATTGAAATTTAATTTTTCAGAAAATTTCCTTATCATTCGTTATTACGATACAATAGTCCATTGAATAATACGTGAGCACACAGCAATAATTCACGCTTACTATACCTTCCAACAAAAGAAAGGGACAAGAACATTAATATAAAAAGCGAGAAACGTGTTTGATAGATACATAAAACTATTTTGCAAGTATTTTATAAAACTTTCTGCTATGAAAAACAATAATTGAAAGACATAAATAAAGGTCTTATTGAAAAGTTTTAAATATATTAAGACTGGTAATCGAGACAGCCATAAAGTATTATAATTCTGTTTTAATACATTTTCTGCATTATAAATGCAAAATAATGTCTCACTTTGGAGTCTCATCTACAGGCTTTCAATTTTAAAACACAATTGATGGTTATGTATTCTGCCCGAATTTCAATATGTTATGCAAGCTTCTTTGCTGTAACTACCATTTTATAGTAAAGGCACAAACCATTTTTCTTTGCATCAATAAATTTGAATTTTCCCTCAACAGACATCACATAAATCAATTTTTTCCACCAATTTTCAACTTCTCTACTAAATTTATTCATGAATGAGATAAGAAAACATCACAGCAGGACATGAAAAAAGTAAGTGAAGTGTATTATTCAAAATAGCAGCAAAAAAGTTAGCGCGGAAATAAATAAATAAAATCGCTTGTTTAGATACAATAAAACTCCTCAAACTTTATTCTTTGTACATCGTAGTTCGAAAAGTACTTTTGGTCAAATACTAAGCAACTATAGATCGTGACTAAAGTTTTCGTTCGTAGCTTTATGGTGGCAAGTTTAGTTCAACGTGATTGCACTGAAGAAAGATAAAAACGCCGTATTTTTTGCTTCCCACATCTTCTGAAGAGAAATATGTTTACTTAGAAAATGCACACAGAAGATAGGTACGGTGAATTCTTTTATTATTGTGCTTCTCGAGTAACAATGAGCCAAACTGCAGGTGGAACACCAAAATGAAGCTAGAATGAAAAGAAATAGGAAGTGTATTGTTTGGTTCGCATTAAATAAACATAGGATGTTTACCAAATGTTTGCTTTTGTGGCTTGGGTTTATGAAGGAATCATAAATATTTTATACGTAAAGAAATACATCTGCAGTTGATTTTTTTCATTCACTGTAGATTTCGAATAAAAACGTTCTAACATATTTACTTTTAATCAAATCAAAAAGACATTGGGAAGTAAACCGCTTATAAGAAGCATGAAGAAAAAAACACTAAATACTTTAAGACAAATTGTTTTTCTAATATTATTTTTATTTTATTTGAATATTACCAAATAAATTTGATGTTCAGTAAAACAGTGTAAATTTCGAAGAAATATTTTATAAATCTTTATAACAAAATGTATTTTTTTTTCCAATTTTCTTTTTTTAAAAATTTATTTCTTAGTTACGAAATGCTTTAGATTCGTAAAACGATAAATAAAACATATTCACAAGATATTCAGTAATTTTCTTTGATATAAAACGTTTTATTTGAATATAGTTTTTCCAAAAGGTTCATTAGTTTTTATTGAAGCTTCTTATTACATTCGAAAATTGATTTAAAGCCTTTTAACCGCAATGAAAAAAATTAATAAACACTTAGTGGGAAAAAAGAGTTTTCAATAATTCCGAAACATTGATATACTGTTAATAAAAATAAAGCGTTTATGTCAGAATTTCAAAAAAATACTTACAAGCTAAAAATTAATATACTGATAAAATTAAGATATACTCATAACTAATATTATCAATGAACAAAGGATATGAAACGTACAAAACATTACCAATAAATTATATGCATAGAAAGCAATTGTTATATCAGCAGAATTAGTTTATTAATTTTATAGGTATGGTTAGTAATCTTTTTTAATACATCCCATTGTAAATAACGTTGAAGTAATACATGCATTCGAAAAATTAATCATACTTAAGGTATAGTGTTATGCATAAGGTGAAAATAGCTAAGTGTTTCTGTTAAATAGCTCCAATTTCTGAAATTAATCAGTAGTTTGAACAGCACTGCGCTCTGGGATTATTTATAGAGTATATTGAGACATAATGTTAATATATAACTATGTATTATATTTGTAAATATTCAATAACTTTCAATATCTGTACTACGCAAGTTTCATATGTTTTAAAATAAGGAAATAGTTGTTTAAGTCTGAAACTAGAACATCTGTTCCTGTATAAATAAGCTATTTTGTTTATAATTGGAATGTAGTTATTTTTTTCTGAAGGAGTTTTTAATCCTGGATTCTGATGTAAATTTCTTAAGTTATATGTAATGAACATATAGTTTGTTGGTGTTGCAGTAAAAAGTGATTTTTTTTTCTTCAACATACATAATTTTAAAAAAAATATTGTAAATTCAGCAGTTCTAATTTTCTAGTTCTTGATGTTGAAAATGTTAGATGAGAAAGAAATTATTCTGTTCCGAAATCCACCCATCAGGGAGCAATAAATAATCGAAAATGCTTTGTTATATCGAATTCCTTCAACAATTATTAAACTTCTGAGGCAATGATTCTCCTTAAAAATTAGTCCCTGTTTTCCCTAGTTTCAATATTGGATTAGCTAGCTACAAAAGAAATATATAAATATGGAAAATAAACAAAGTAATAGAAATTTATATATATTTTTAATACAAACTAAATTCTAGAAATGTGTTTATTTATTAAAAAATACCACAAAAATATAAGTATTCAGATCTGAATGTTAATTCTGTCACAAAAATGAAGCGTTCAGAAAATTAGTGTATATTTTAACATTGGATTTTATACTTTTGTGACTAAAAATGCAGCTTTAGACTTCGTTTAACCAATCGGTCAAAATTTAGTGTTATCCAATAGAATTTGACAGTTTTGAAAGCTCATGTCTAGCCCATTCTGAAATTTTGTGATCAATAGGATAAAATTCTCAAAGAATTTAAATATTTACAAGAAATTGGACTAATATATTTAAAACATTGCAAAGAAAAATCCAATGTTTTAAGCAGTAACTTTTTTTGTACTCGAGTAAATTTTTTCCAATTTTGTTTTTTAATATGATGGATCGGAATACTTACATACAACTGAAAAATACTACATATATTTTTCAATTTTGAAGCAATCTAATCTATTTTTACATAAAATGTCCCCTCCCCTTCCTAATAAGCAATTATGATTTTTTTTCTAAAGTATAGTGAAGATAATTTACAGCATCACTTATATAAATAACAGATGTCTAAAAATATGTAGCTTAAAACACATTTCGAGAAAATATTAGAAGTAATATTTATTTCTGAGATTGGGAACTGAAGTTAAAATTAAAAAAAAAAAAGCATCTGTGATGAACCGTAATTCTATAATTATATTTTATAAAATTAAGTTAAAAAGGTATTAAGTCACTCAGAAATTAATATATCATATCTTCAGGTAGTAAAACAATATGAATAATGGAAAATTAATCTATCCTTATATTCAAATATAATTCCGAATAGTATATAACTTTAATTTAGAATTTCAAGGGAAAAAAATTGTAATCTCCAATGAAAGTTGCAAACAATTAAAATTATTTCTATCGCATAAATTTTAATAGTTTCAAAGTATGAAATTATTTACAATCAATAAATAACATTGTATTTCAATTCTCAAATCTTATTCTTGCGTGTTTGATTTCTAGAGAACATTAGTAGGATTATATTAGTTTACTCTTTTATTTAAATCTATAATTTTTTTTCGCAAAATTTGATTCTTGATCCAAATGGGGGGGGGGGGAGAGAATAAGATTTAATTCGCAATCTCTGGGCAACTTAACTTTGTTAAAAGAATTTAGTTTTCTACTTTTTCTTAAACAAAATTCAGGAGACTCTTGTAACGATGCACTTAAGCTATTAAAATTGGAGATTTGGAGGAGAAAGAGAACTTAAACTTCAACGTTCTCTTTCATATGTTTATTTCAGAAATTGAGGATATTTGATGATAAAGCAGTTTTAATATAGGAATAGGTCAATAATTTTCAATACTTCATTAAACATTGATTTTCAGTTATAAAAACTGATTTTTAATAACGCATTTCGTACAGGGTACAATTGTTTCAAAATATAGAATGTTAGAATTTATCCAATCCTCTCCTGATTTACTTAAACTTTCTTCACAATTTGTTTTTCCTAAACTGTTGGTCAACTAATTTACAGAAAATTGTCCATAATATTTTATTAGTAATGACCATAAAGATTGAAAAAGATTTAATAAGCAGATTTTCGATGTAAGTATAAAAAATTCTAATTATATATATATATATATATATATAATCGTTTACAAGCACATACGTGCTAAGCATATTGTTAATTAAAATTTATTTATCTAGAATTATGTATTTCCAACATATATTAATAAGTTTATTATAGACTTATATTCACATCTATAGAGTTAGAAAAAGTTATATTTTCGACTATACAACGTGTGTTAAATGAAAACATTAATAATAGGAAGACGGTGGACGGAGGGGAAGCACCGTTTATAGGATTTAAAGTCGCTTAAATGTTCGTTTATAGTCGATTAATTATCCAACACTTGAGGTAGATAAATGAGTGTTAATTTGACTTATGCTTTATATGTCAGAGATCTCTGCATAGTATAAAATGGATTTAATGAATGTAACTATTGATATTTGAACAACATTATGTCTGTTTCTTACATTTATAATTATTCCTTATAATATTAGGATTTCGGAATTAATTTGTAATTTAATTTACAGAAATATTTTGAATTGCTCTATTTATTTCATCTAATATTCACTAAAGTTTATTTTCATGCACAACTTTTGACAGAAATTATTAAAATGTTATTTTTCAAACTTAAACTTAATTTTTAAGACCGGTTTACTATTAAGAAAACAAAACAAAAGATTTTATAGCATTTCCTGAAAAGTGTAAATGAGCATATTTTTGCTTAACACGAAAGCGCAATGTATGATGTAAACATGTCTAAATAAAAACTTAAATTCCTTACATAGTTCTTAGTACGATTATTATAAGTAAACACAAAGAACTCGAACACTATTAAACAAAAATGTAATGTTATATTATATTAATTATTATATTTAATTATCAATTCAACAGAAACGTATCGTTGTCTACGAGCCAATAATAAATCAATAATTTATACACAAGCAATCTCAACCAAATAATATACTTAATTCCACGAGTCTCTTAACTTTATCCCAAATGTTAATTTACATTATCTTTGATGATCAAACATAATTTCTCCGTAATTGAATATCAATCTTAAATTTTTTTGTGCTAATCGTCGAATACTTACTATATTTAATTAAATGTATTATCTATATAGTATCAAATAAAAAAATAATAATTCGGCAATTTCATCATCAAAAGATGTGAATAATAAGGTGAATATAAAATATTTCTAATATGCAAATATATGTGAATATTAAATATTTCTTTAGACAAAAAATCATTAATTAAGGTTAATTCCTAACAAATATTATTGTAACAAAAAACCTTTCTTTCTTCAATAAATTTGGATTTCACGATAAATACAAGCTTTTTTTGACTTCTCAATTGATAAAGGTTTCAATTGCATATATTATGACAGCATTAACCTAAATGGGAATAAATTTTAAATACATCATTGTGAATTTTAAGAGTTGGTTTAGCTTAGAAATTAGTTTTGCAAAACATCAATAATCTTTTTCAATCATTTTCTAGTCTGTTCCTTTGTTCTTAAAAATATTGAAAACTAACAAAATGTATCTGTAACTCTTAATTTCATTGTTTCATGACAAAAGATTTACATGATACATTTTCATTTGAATGGTGTGAGCAAAGAATTTCTTTTTTTAAGACAATAGCAAAATTCTACAAAGTAACTGGATACAATTAATTCTCATATTCAGTTATTTTGTAGAATTTGAATAAGACAGTTTTGTTTAAATATTCCTTTTTAAAAAGTGGTTTCAAAATTTCAATATTCCCAAAAAATTTTAACCTTACTTGCAAGTAAAAACATGAGCATTACAAGAATCAAAGAATAATTCGCAATTCTTTTTTATAAATTTTCTACTAGAATAGCTGAACACGTTATTTATTAATCTTTACATATATTTTATTAATCTTGTAGAAATTACATATTTCAGCTTCCTCCAAAATTTGAAATCTGTTTTTCAAAAATATTTTAATAAAACACTTCGTTTAATAAAAAATAACCTTTTTAATTGATATATTTAAATCTTTACTTTTTAAGAACAAAACTCCTTTTTTACACTTTTATAAAATTTTACGGCAAATTATAATATTGTGTTAAAAGCGTCATATTAATTGAATTATTGCCCTAAATTTCAGTTTTGTTTCATTAGATTTGCAATTAAAATGTGCATAAAATTTTATTTCTGAAATCTTACACATCTGACTGAACATCTAGAAAATTTCAATAAAAAAAATTATTAATACTCATACTTTCCTTTTATCAACATTATATATAATCCTAAAGAATATATCTGTCAAGACAAAACAATGCATCAAGTTTCTTTAACTCAAAGAATTTCGATTTAAAAATTAGTACTTGAAAGTTCTGCAACTTTAAAGAATCTAAACGTCTATCTCTCATGCTTTGAGCTTCCATTTCCAAAGGCAAGGAGGTGTTTAGAATTTGGAATGGTGTTTTATATATATGAAGTTCTTATGGGCAAATAGTTGCGTTTGCCAAACATCAACTGCTTTCGACTTGTTTACCTTGAGAACGTTTCAGTATTTAAGAGATCAAATAGTGGATATGAGAATAGTTGTATATATATAACTATATTTCCTTTAAAGTGTCATTTTTAACTACAAGGAAAAAAAATCTGTTTTAGATATATTTAAAGCAACGAATTCCCATTTATTTATTACATATGAATTATTTACTATTCTTAAGAGTTTTGAATTTGAAATAAGAATAAAATCAGAACTTCCTTATAATTAGATTTGTACATATTACGTGTGACTTTTGCAATATATTATTACACAATACATAAATATAGCATATAAAAAGTTGCTTTAAGTTTTATAAAAGAAATCAAACCACTTAAAACGATTCAATTTTTTAACTTTAGACAAATATAACTATTGATTATACTCTGGTATGCAAAATGTAAGAAGGGAATTTTTTTTCAATATAACGTTGTACTAAAGCTTTTCTAATGAATAAAAATAATACCATAAGATTCCTAAGACGTTAAAACACGAGTAATGTAAGCAAAACTCATAAAAAGAGAAATAAAAAAGATGAAAAGGAAGTTTATTGAAAAAAATAGCATGGAGCGCTATGCGACTTAAGGTCCAAGCATTCATGTAACAGATGTCCAGCCAGAAACCTCCAGCCTTTAGAATCGGATATGATCTCGACTGGTTGCAATGCAGGTTTCATATCTTTTGATCGTGCGAAGTATGAGGTTGTCAATGAGTTGTTGAGGAAATGCAGCCCATTAATCTTCTACAGCCAATCGGAGCTCCGTAATCTTTACTGGCGGTACGTTACTTGCTCGACTCCATTGATTATCTATCCAATTCTGGTGTTCTCGGCTCCTTAGATAACTCTTTCTCCTATGAGCAGGCGTTAAAGGTACACTCTTAAGGGTCATCATGTAAACAGACCACCAATGTGCAGCCTCCTGGACACGACAAAAAGATGATATCGGTCTTCCAATCGACTGTGTCGGGTGTCTAGCGATTTCTCCTACTGTCAGCCGTCTGTTCCTTCTGGCTTGTACGGCAATATACCGGGCGACCACTGTGCGGTTGCTTGTGGACGACCACCACTAAACAGTCAAACAGCTGTTCCGTAGTTTGAAATTCGCACCAACGTCATGAAACGATGCTGTGAGCAATCCCGTACTCCTCAGTCTCACTTGTCACACTTCCAAATTCTTTTATCTTTCTAATTATTGGACCTTGGGTAAAATCACCCAGATGTCATTTAACAAATTTATTGTTCGACATTTGACACTGAGGCAGAAACTCTACGTCGTTCAAATTAATATACGCCGTGTAATCGATTTCCCGAAATACTGAGCTTACACCGCTGGCGATCTTCATCCCTCTCCGACACTCACGCATTACGTCTAGCTGCATATCTGTACATGTGCTACCGCACCTCACCTTAATTAATCTCCTGATTGGTCTTTTAGTCTACTCTGCCTCTGCGTTCCACTGAAATGCTAAATTTCTACTCCGTCCTTAATTTTTGCACACCAATGTATGTATATAATGATAAATACACACATGCAAGGTATTTCGAAACTCATAGGACAAAAATTATGGGGTGATAGAAAACATCCAAACAAGCAATTTCCACCACACCATGCATAGGCGGAGAGCAACTGGTGAACCGCTTGCCAACTCTGTAATGAAAAGTCTAAAGCGCGAAGTTTCTTGCACGTTGTCATTTCTACCATGGATTTCAAGAGGCATGGCGACTAACAGAAATCAGAAAAAATCCATGGTTTAAGAAAATCTTAAAATCTGCCTGTGGATTCATTACTCGTATACATACAGGGTGTTTCGAAACTGAGGGCAAAAATTTAAAGGTTGGTAGAAAACGTCTAAACATGGTATTTTTCTAACTACTATACGTCACCATGACTCTCTAAATACACGGTAGAAATGACGAAGTGTAAGAAAAGTGTTGTTTATTCTTTCCATTATAGTGCCGTCTAGCGGTTCACTGATTAATCTCCGGCTATGCATTGCATGTGGTATGGCGAAAATGGCTGATTTAGATGCTTTCTATCTCCCCTTAAATTTTAACCCATGAATATCGAAACACCCAGTGAATGTGTATATATATATATATATATAAGTGTGCGTGTGAGTGAGCACACAGCAGCGACCCAGAAAATTTAATTATCGGGACGTAAAATCGTTAGAGAGAAGGGGTGCAATTATCTTTGTATTTAAAAGTTAATAAGACTTAACTGTGTTTATTTATTTCGTTTCTAACTCATGTTTAATGAGGCCTTAATTTAAAAATAAACTAAGTATTAACTCAAGATTCAAATTAAAATTGAGAGCTAAGAATTTACTGAATGATAAATAGTTTGGTCCTGGACAAAACAAACTTTGAATTTAATTGACTGTTTATCAACGTCTCACTGAAAAGCAACGCGGGGGCTATTGATGATGATCCTCGTAATTCTGATATTGTTCAAGGAACCAAAGACACCTGAGCTGGTACCTATTTCTCCGAAAATCCACACCACAAGAGGATTTGAAGACTGAGTTTATGGTATTATGACAAACAGGGGGAGGGCATGTGTCCCGGGCCTATTCCCTGAATCGGCCACTGTACAATCCCCACATATACATGTTTGTATGGGAGTCAACCTGTTTGTCTGTCCACGTATTTGTTTTTGCAAGTATTTTATTATGTTACAATAAATAGTGAAATAAGATTATTTCATTTTAAATAAACATCACGTCTTTGTAAGTAAATTTAAAATTTTGAATTAAAGTTTTACTTTTTGTATATTTTTATATTTCCTGCTTCAGCAAAAGAATGTCACATATTCTATACTTATTATTTTAGATTAATAATTTATCATTAGAGAATTTATAGCTGCATGAACTCTGTCTGGGTCTAGTAAATTATGATATTTTATGTACTAAAGCTTAATTTATGATGAAAGGAAAAACATTAATCGACGAGCGTAATCTTTGTGCAATATGCGTGCAACACTTAATGCGTATACGTTCTAAAAAACATCAGCTGAGGTGTGAAAATATTTTCTTATGAAGAAGTAAAAAGATTATCTAAAGAAATTATGCATTTTTGCTTGGATTAACTCAGTATATTTAGGGGGAAACAAGTATTTGATGTAAATATTTTAAGTAATCATCTTCCACTTTTAACGAATTTTGGATTAAATAACTTTTTTAAATATCAAAGTTCTTAATTAAATGTGATTAAAGGGAGACAAGTAAGGGATTAAATATTTATTCCTAGTTTATTTGAGAAAAGTTAAGGAATTGTTTGCATCATAATTTTATGAAAATTTACTGAAATGAATTTATTGTTGAGTAAACCCGATTTTTTGAGATTATGTTTGTTACATTTTAGTAAATTTTATATTTTCTACACCAAAATTAATAATGCAATATTGCAATGTATTAAAAGGTGCTTAAAATGACAACATTTTAACAAGAATGAATTAAATTCTCTTGCTTCATTTCAGTTCATTGAAGAATTTTTTTTTCTTTGAAGAAATTAAGTAATTTAATAAATATTGTCTTAAAAGTATGACACATTCATATCAATTAAAATTTTTTAAATTCATTAGGTGTAAATTTATTTAACCTCAGAGATTAGTTTCTGTAATCATGCTTGTTTAGTGACGTGAGTTTTTAGTCTAAAATGTTCGGAGCAAATACATTTTACTTGGGTAGATGTAGGAGCAAATATAATTTATATAGCTGTTCAAAAGTAAACTTTGATATAAACTTAAGTTCTCCATATAACTTTTACATTTTTTTTCGTTTATTTTGTAAAAGAAAATGTATTGAATGCTTATATCATTTTACAAAATTTCGATAAAGGGATATTTAATAACATTTATTTATAGTTGAAATTCGTAAATGATGAAACAAGGATAAATATTGAGATATTAAATGAAATGTTTTGCTTAACTGATAATAATTAAAAAGTAGAATTCTAAATTATAACAATACTTTAATTTTATTTTCTCATTTTCTTCACAATTGTGAGTAAAATATCTCTATAAAATTGCGAAATGAACCCGTAAAGATAATCAACTATTTGGACACAAATGTATAAATATTTACTTTTCGCTCTAATTTTATTTACAAATTTTGTAAAACTTTAATATTGCCATGAATAATAATTTTCAAACAATTACTATAAAATTATTTTCTTCACCCAGTGAATGGATTTAATCTTAATGGGAGTATAATTTATAATACAATTAAAGGAAATGTCTACAGTAAAACAACTCAGTTATTTTCATTTTTGGTTGATTTAGAATAAATTTTAGAAAAATTATTTGTTAAACATAGATAATGTAATTAAAAATTGTGCTTGCATATCTACCTATTTTATAATGTTTTATGTTCTGTAAATTTTACAATGAAAATTCTTGGAAATAATAGTTTAAATTTTAATGACACTAAAAATTCTTTACTAGAATTGAATTAGAATACTACTAGAGAAGATTACTAGATTAGAATTGAATTACACGCATTGAATGAATATCTAAATATTATTTAGATATCTATGATAAACGAATCTCGAATTTAAATGAATCAGAACACGCTGACGTAATTTTGTACTGTAGAACTATTTTAAAAGCACTATAATTTCATAAAATTTATAAGACGTCAATCTACTTCAATTAACATCAAATAATCAATCATTTGAAAATAATTACACGAATCATTAAAAATATATTAGTCGAGTAGTTAGTTGACATTTCTAAAATATTCTTCATTCTAAATAGAATAAAAGGCTGTTTTTGAGTTTAAACATTAAGATTAGTGAGCATTCAAAGTGTAAATTTATATTAATTTAAAATTTCTAAAAATTGGTTTCAATATAATTTGTGTTGATACCAAAAATCTCACTCTATATAGATATATTTTTTAACATTTGCTAACATGTTGTTTTGAGAAAAAGTTGTCAACAAAAAAGCATAAAAAGAATACATGATGTTAGGTTCAAAAAAATTACAGTATAATTCATAGCGAATTTAATAACTACATTTAGCTTGCTTAAAGTATGTTTACATTACTAAGATATATTTAATTTGATATTTGAACTTGTGCTTTTATTTTAATATCTAAATAGAATTTTACTGTCTACTTTAATAATTTATCGTTTTCTTTAATTTTAATATTTTCAGTAATTGATTTTTATGGCATAATCGTCTATTTTTATTATATTTGTATTTAATTTCAACTTTGTGGGTATAATTTATTTTCAGTTTCTAAAAAAAATTCATAAATTACTAATAATACATTTGAAATACAGTTTGTTCATTTCTATAATTAATGCAATCATAGAAGTGATATTCATGGAATTGTTTTTATTAGCAAACCATATCTATATTCGAAGTCCAAAACAAGACTACTATAGTGTCATACTTTTTATTTAACGATTTCAAGTACAGCTAATGGATGCATTTTTTGAGACTTCTAAAATGTTAATAAAGCAATCTTTGAAAATATGCTTTTTGGTTCTACATCTTCTTCTTTGTGGATAAAAATATTTGTTGATTTTATTGTTTTCTTCGAAACTTGTAACGAAAATAATTTTTTAAGTTTCAGCTCAGGTTTGGTAAAAAATGTTTAGTTCTATATTTAAAAGGAAAAAAAAAGATATAAATACATTAACTATCGCAAAATTCAGTACTTCATGATTCAGGAATGTAAATAAAAAATTATTATTAAGTTCTTATTACCCTTTTGAATAATCTACGCGTCAATATTACGATATTTTTACGCTATTATAATTAATGTATACAATATTTCTACCTTTTATTGTTATTCCTCGAATCATAATAATAATTTAGATAAAGATTTGTATCATATGTTTACACAATTTATTTCTCTTTATTACATTAAATCTAATTTTCGAATTAAAAATCACCTATGAACGGAATTTAAACCAAAAAAAAAGACAATCTATATAAGGAAAAAATATTTATTTTATTTTCTAATACTACAGTACGCATTAAATTTTTGATTGAAATTAAATTTTTTTCTGATTTTACATATATGTTTTTTAAAGAAATAATCATATAAGGTAAATAACTGTCTTCAAATCTAAATGTTAGGAATGACAAAAGAAAATTAATTTGATCAAATATTACTTTTATAATATATTGTAAAAGAATTTATATTAAAAGGAAATATTAGTAATGTGTATTTCACAAATAATGAATAATATTTAAATTAGAGCTGCATTATATAAAATTCTATTTTCTAAGCTTAAATCCTTAGATAGATATAAGCAGTAATATAATATTTATTACATGATCAAAACTGACAAAAATTATTCTTTGTTATCTAAGAGATAAATTTCTTTTTTTAACGATATAGTTACTTAATTGCTTAACTATTTCCCTGTTAAAAAGAACAATTTTTTGTGTTGATGTACTTAACGTCCAATTAATTGTATTAAAAATAAGTTAATTTGCGAACTGATGAATCATTACGTCCTAGATGTTCCATAATTAACAGTTTTAGACGCATCTAATTTATGTTGGGAAAAAAGTATGAAATATGCTTATATATGAGATATAATACTTATTTGTTTTTTAAACCACGGTAAGAAAATATATACTGAGTGATGAAAAAGTTTTTCTTTACCAATTTTACATTGCTTATCAGTTTGATTTAATAAATCTTAATTTGTTTTCAAGATCTTTACTAAACTTGCTTCTTCAACATATGCTTTAATCTTAAATGCAACCTAACTTTCAAAAATCAAAACAAATCTCATCAAATTTTATCAGTTAAGTTTATCTTTCATTATGAAATATAATAGGCTTTTCACTGCTTATTCTAGCCGTACAGAAATGACTATTTTCAAAACATATACATGCAAATATATATAGAGAGAAATTGATACATGTATATATATATATATATATCCATGTATCAGTTTCTCTCTCTATAGACATAATGTATGTCAATAAAATTCATTAAAAATTAATTACCATGAAGTCTTAATAAATTTCATATACATATCTAAGAATTATAATGACAGAACATTATACAATTAGTACAAAAATAAAGTTTTTTTAACTTAAATATTAACGATTTTGTTTTATTCCAAAGATTAATAATAGCTAATATCCATTATTTTTAATAGTTATAGTTAAATGTTAGTTAAAAGAAAAATGAGGAATTATAGAAGTGTAAATGCTTAGAGATGTAATAGTTTATAATATCAAGTTCTATAAAAATGATTAATTCTTATCAGATATTACCTTCGTACTTCAATCATTTAAAACTTTGTAGGAATTGAAACTGAATTATTTTTTGTTAGCATTTATTTTTATGTGATGTCATACACATTCAATAGAGTTTAGATCTCTTAACTGATACTTACTATTTTATGATAAAAGAAACAGAACTAAATTAATATTAATCAATAAAACACTTTTTCACCATTTAATAAGAATATACAATAGAGTTGTTTGTCATACATTTTTAATTAATTAGATGAGCAAACTGTGTTTTTAGAAAAGAGAACTTGTTTTAATATTTGTTCCTAGTTTTATATTCCGAAAAGTACACACATTTATGCTATTGATGTATAAAATGTTTAACACTTATACAATCTTAAACATAAATTCTCTAAGAAAAAAATACAACATTATTAAAACTTAATTAAAAGTTTTTATAGAAAGAAATGCGAAATGATTCCACATTGCGCAGTCCCGTTCCTATTTTTTAAATATATATATATATGAATAAAGTGTGTTTTCTGAAAAAAAAAGCAATAGAATGTGAATTATATCGTTTCTTTTGTCAAAATAAGTTATAAGAAAAAATAAAAAAAGATAGAGACTTATTTTCCAGAAGGATTAAGGAGAAAACTTTCAGACAAGTAATTTAATTTGTATTGAGCTAAGCTATCTAAAAACAGGTATCTTGAAGAAATTTTTATCTTTATCGGCTTATATATAATGTTTTATTTTTCTAAAATTGATAGGAAGCTGGAAGAGATCAAGGAAAATATTAAAAGAAAAGGGTAAATATTAGGATAAAAGAAAGGAAACTTTTACTGGTGAAAAAGAACAAAATCCTCATGCAATCATAGTAAGAAATTGACATTATTTTATCACGCAGTTGAATATAATTTTTGTCTAAATTTCAGCAGAGAGAATGGAATATTTACCAAACTCATTACATAAATGTTAAGGATATTACGATGAATTTTGTTACAACTGCAATTCTTAAAAATATAGAAAAACATAATGATATTGATTCAGAATGCAAGAAATTAGAACAGTTGACAGTTCTATTAAATTTATTTTCTTCGTAACATTATTCATGTGAAAATCTTTTGCTTTGAAAGCATATTGTTTTGAATATGACTTGAGCAAAAATTAAATTTATATTTTTTTATTTCTTGCTATGATCATTTTCTACTAATGTAATTCAAAATTAGGCATATTAGATTCACACTTAATAGATTTTCCATTTGACAGGCACAATAATAAATTATTTGGCAATTTATATAATTTGTGACTGGGATTAAATTAATTCTTAAATAATAGTATTCTTGCCCTATTTTAAGTATCATTAAAACACATTTTATTATTTGCATGTATAAATTAAATCTTTTTTTAGCATCTTAAATTGCTCCAGAATAGCTCCAGAACAGAATACGGGTTAGGATTAAAATCGTTCTTTTTTAAATAAATTTTTTTAAAACTTTTAATTCTAAAATTACGAGTATAACAAAAGTAAAACTCAGATAAAAGGAATAATAATCAAGCTAGCAGAGAAGTGTGGAGTAAATAACAAACTATAATTATAAATGTATGATATGAAATTAAAATTGTTCTAAATTCTACTCATTCCAAGTTAAATCCATGTTGGCTTCAATAGTAGTTTGTGAATTTTCAATATAGGAAGAAATTTAATTCCCAGCTTCTATCTCATCAACTTAGAGACGACTTCAAGCGTTAAATAACGTCATTGTTTACTGAAATAGATGCTGTAGTTCATTTAAGTTCATAGTTTATTTGCAGAAAAAAGTAATGAACATTTGCTGTCTGTCTGGTGTAAAATCAATAGAACTGGAAAAAAAATCATACAAAGTAAAGAAATTAAAATAAGAACTAACCTCACGAATGGATCTCGAAGTTTTTAAACAAGCTTTCAAACTGTAATGTATTAAATCATATTTGATTCGATTAATTAAAAGTTATTTTAATGTAACAATTAATGCCTTATTAGGCCCGAAATACATAGACATGACCTTTCAGTTTCTATATTTCGCTTTTACTGCAGTACTTTTGAAGTTCAGTAGGGCAATGCGTAATTACTATAATATCATCAGCTGCCAGACTATATACTTTAATGGTTGGGGGTCTAATACCAGAAAGCGACACGTGGCCTTTTGAATGATGATCTGGTCCATTTTATTACTTTCATTCATGTTTATTTATTTCTGATACGTCAGTATTGTTATGTATAATGCATAGTGATGTATTATTCTAGCTAAATACAATTAATCATATGCATATATATTTAGATATTACAATTTATTTCTGCTTAGTTACCACCTACGTCCATAACATTATAGCTAAACGTATATGAACTTTGCTGAGTTTTGTAGCAATGGATGTTGAAGTAGAATCATGAATTAGATTTTTGGCTACACCTAAAACGCGAAACGGGAAATAACGAAGTCTCTTGCTTAATGCGGAACTCGAAGATCGCATATAACGTGACGAGGAATCTCAAACAATTGAAACCTTGCTAATGGTGTAATATAACGAATTCTGTTTAAAATAATTCTTGTATAGATCTAAAGCGATGCTTAATCAGATCAATCTTTTTTTCATTTGTGTCATATCCTACGAAATCAGTAAATACTGGACGATTTTAAACATTGCAAAACAAAGTAATGCACCTCTTCGTTCTAATATCACACAAAAATAAAATAACATGCCTGAACAAGGGAACCTAATCAAATTTGGAAGTACATAATTTTTTTTTTTGTCTTACTCCCAGTTGTTGTTTGTTCATCGAATCGCGGGTTCGAGTCCTAATACCACTAAAGTCCCACATTGTAGTTGGGTCTTAAATCTGCCAAACCTCTAAGTCCTCCCGTTGTTATGGTGTGTATATTTGATAAGGGAAGAAGTAGGCGTTGTCACTCTAAAATTTTGAATTTCTGTTACTATAACCGGAATCGTGAGGTTCACTGTGTTGCCATCCATAGAATCTCGAGCGCACACCTCCAAATAACTATATATAAAATCTCATCTCGATCAGTTAAACGGAAAAGACGCTAGAAGTGCATATATATATATATATATATATATATATATATATATATATATATATATACTGGTGTTCAAAATTAAGAGTTTTGCATACTTTGTCAAATTACATGTAAATAATGGAACGAAATGTAAAGACACAGCTTCGAAATTAAGATGCATATCTTGTACGTTTAACACATAAGCATATACGTATGTGAGGCCGGATTTAGTCGAAAAACGGATTTATAAGCATGCATGCCAAAATCCTCATTTCTTTCTCTAACACATTTCGCCAAATTTCTACTAGTACTTTTGCAGCAATAGCTTAAATTAAAATTCAAACAGTAAAACTGAGTTACCACCAACGTTTAGATTATGGAATCAGGTGGCGAATTGTGGGTAGACTAGAAGAAGCTCAGTCTCAACTCCAGATTTGCAGAGAACTCGATTTAACGCCCAGTGTTAAGTCCAACTTATGGAAACAATTTCAGGATACCACATCCCTTGAGAGAAAGCATGGCAAGGTCGTCCTAGAGTTACAAGCCAATTGTCCATTATAGAGAGGCGTAACAGGGATATTACATTTTCTCAGGTCTCTCATGAGTTGCATGCGGACACAGGAAACCAAGTTTCAAGGGTGACGGTTTCCAGAAGACTTCATGAGAGAGGGTTGTTTTTAAGAAGACCTGTTGTTTGCGTTCCACTTAGTACTGTGAACAGGAGTGTCAGGTTAAAAAGGTGCAGAGATCATAGAGATTGGAGCATGGATCAATAGGTGATTATTCTCTTAACTGATGAGTCCAGGTTCAGCCTAAACAGTGATTCTCGCCCTTCTTTCAAATGGAGAGAATGAGAGACCCGCTATCTGCCCTTCAATGTCCGAAAAATTGACAATTAGTTATGGTAGTGGAGGCTTGATGGTCTAGGAGAGGCATCATTTTGATGGCCGTACACACCTCCATGTCTATGACAGAGACACTGTGACTGCTGAGAAGTACAGGGATAAATTCTTGGAACCTATGTTCACCTTTTCAGGGGTATAGTTTGTGCTGATTTCCTTTTAATGGATGGCAACGAGAGGCCACATAGAGCTTATCTGAGCGACGAAATTTTGGAAAGTGAGAATATTCGTCGTATGGATTGACCAGCTAGATCTCCAGACCTCCGAGAACCATCTAAGATCCGAAAACAATGTTGCTGAACGAGTGGGGCCAATTGCCATAGGAACTCTTAAACTCTCTTATTTCCAGCATACAATCATGGTGAGAGGCCTGTATATGCGTAAGAGGGACCGTACTCTCTTTTTACCCATTTTTTGTTCTATTCTGCAACTGCTGTTTCATGCCTTGTAACTCTGATGAGTGTTACGCACGATCATGCGTGTGTATTATAACTGTTGAATAGTTATTTATTTGTATTATATCAACCTTATGTACAAACCAAATTTGACAAATTTAATAATATATATATATATATATATATATATATATATATATATATATATAATAAACAGTAGCTCCCAAAATTGGTATATACCTTCCTTTTTCGACATTAAAAGAATAAAAAAGTAATACTGAATATTTATATAAAATTAATTATACTTATCTTAATTAATTTATGTATAATTAATTATAATTAATTAATGCTGAATATTTATATACATTAATTATTAAGTGATAAAATGCATTTTTAAAGAAACATGCTAGGCGTAGAAAGAATAAGGAAACCCGTTTAATAAACTAATTATATATAATTTTTAAGCAGAAACTACAGTATATTAAGTCACAAAATTGAGTATACACGTGGCATAACTTTTAAATGAAAGCATAAAAGGATAAACTAATATTTGGTTGCTCATCCACTTCTATTAATGACGGCTTCCAATTTGCTTGGCATCAATTTAACCAGATTTTGGGTTCTTTCACTTGTGATTTAATTCTTCTCTTAATTGATTCTCTTAAAACAGTTTTTAACTGATCTTTACGTGTGATATGTTGCTTTTGGACAGATTTTTTTCAACTGTGACCATAAATTTTCAATAATGTTGAGGACAGGTGATTGTGGTTGAGTATGCAACTGCATTCTACAGTTGTACAAAAGCCACAAATGAACAATTTTAGCTGTATGCATAGGATCATTATCGTATTGAAAAATGAAACTGGATCCTATACCCAAAATTTCAACATTTTTTCAGAATGTTTAAGTATTGAATTTTGTCAGTGATCCCAACAATAAATATTAAACTTCCCACACCATTAGTTTATATACAGTCCCATATGAGTACAGACCCCCTCCCCCCATAATTGACAGTAGGTATAGTGTTTTTAGGAAGCAACTCAAACTCACTGTTTCGCTTCCTCCAAACAGCATCACCTATATTACTTCCAAAAACATTAAATTTACTATCATCACTAAACATAACTTGATTCCAGAATTCTGGAGACCTTGAAATATAATTTTCAGTGAATGAAAACCTTTTCTCCAGTTTTCGCTTGCAAATGAAATGTTTTCTCCTCGCCACGTGACCATTAAAGTCTTCTTTTCAGAGTGATTTTCTAATTGCTTCTGCAGAAACGGCTCTTTGTATTGTAGAAGTGGTTGCAGCAATTTTCGGAGAACTCATCTTTGGATTTTCGGTCACTTTTCGCAGGACCCTCTTACTTGTTCTGTCATACAGGATCTCCTTTCGTCCTTTTCCGTGAATATTTTTAACGAGTTCCAACTCTTTTTTACTTTTTAATGATTGTTGAACACATCTGTGATTTCTCTGAACTACTTTTGCTTTTTTTTTCTTATAGATTTACCTTCTTCAGCCATTTTAACGACCAGCTCTCTAACTTGAGCAGCAGTTTCTATTTTGGAGACCATTTTGAAGATTAAAAATTAATATTTCTACAAGAAACTTATACATATGATCTAAATCTAATGTCAGTATCAAACGCAAGAACTTTAGTAAAATAGTAGTAGCAAGTTCATCAGGTTGTGGTCACTTTCTGCAAAATGTATACTAAATTTTGTGACATCCATTCGTGTTATTTAGTTAGATAATGTAAATAATTTTATTACTATATTAACTTCATGTTTATTTTTTAAATAAATATCTTATTTAAGAAGGGATTTTTCATTTCCTATTAAAACAAACATTTACATGAAACTTTTTACCATTTGTTGGTATTTTCAAAGTAAAGAAAGAGAGATGTATACTAAATTTTGGGAGCCAATGTATATATTGGAGCCCCTTTAACTTGGATTTAGAGAGAAGAATTTTTTTTTAAATTAAAAAGCGATCTGTAAATTTTTATAATAACATTTATTTGTTTCATCCACGGATTTTGAATTTTTTCCATACAGGATTCTTCTAACAGTTATGAATGTGTGAAAAGGAAAGGGAAGAAGACTTACAATTATTTTCTCACAAAGTCAACAAAACCTTAATTACTCCTCTTATCACCAATGGCTAATGGTATAGATGGCTCAATTTGCTAAATTAAAAAGACACAAGACAACTACTTTAAGCGCACTTCTATTCATAAAGTAGACGCTTTTATATTTTGTAAATATGATTCATACGGGAATTTCTCAATTTAAAGATAATTTTCTGTAAGAATGCTGTATTTTATTTCATTTCTTTACATTGTCTGGTTAACTCGAATTTTCAGTATGCCAGATGGGTTCTATCCCAATCAATCCGACTTAACGAAGTTTTACTATATGTATGTATGTATATATTTTAGTAAAGAACTAGAAACAAGTTTTGGATAATTCACATTGTTTATTTATATTCATGTTTATTTACTTGCTTCAGCGGAGACATGGAAGCAAGACGAACACGAGAAAAGCAAACAGAAACAGTTAAAAGGAATTGAATGCAATTATCTATTATATGGAAACCTTGCCTAATTGTTACACAGCAGATAATGTTCTCGATAGACCCAAAGATCACACAATCCGAAGTTGTAATCTAATTCGGAAATTCCTTTTGGTGTGATGCCGCTTCATATCGGTTGCCGTTATTAATGACACTTTCGCAGACAGATATATAATAATAGAAAAGTGCTAGTGTGATTCCCAAGATATTTTAAACTAAATAGAATGAAAGTCCTAAAGAGAAAATTGCTCTAGGAAAATCATATGTGTGTATATGGTTTTAAATAAATACAGAAGATCTTATAAAGAATTTCTTAGATATTTTTAAGACTTTTAATATTAATAAAATTACTTCTAATGAAAAAATTAAATATTTATTTAATGTAGTGTTTAAAGACAATTATATCATTTTAATGATAAAATATATAAACAAATTAAAAGACTAACTCAAGAGCAAATATTTATTTACATTTCTAAGAAACTTTCCTTACAGAATTATAATAATTATATTTTCTGAAGATATATAAATGAATTTATTATTTTTCAAAATAATTGTAACCCAAAGGTCAATAATCAATGCAGAAATATTTGTTAAACTTTTTAAAAGCAAAAATATTAGAATAGAAAAAGCACTCCCTAGCTTAGATGATTATGACCGACAATTGTTTGCTATTTTTATCCTTCCTATTTAAATTTAATTCAAAGCAAAAATAACGTTAATAAAATTTAGTAAAAACAGGAAGATATTATTAATTATAGATAATACAGCAGTAATTTTGATGAAAGAGATAATTTTAATTTTCACGTTATCAGAGTACTTTACAGGTATAGTAATTTACGTAATTAAACTTTTGAAATGTTATCTTTTACTATACATTTAACAAAATTTCGAAATGGTTCATCGTAATACAAAAGCTAATATCTTAAAATTTCTTAAATCTATTAACGAACCTAATTTTTCTGTCATTTCTTAAAAACATATTTGAATAGTATTATTTAAAATATAGAATAAATAGTTTTAGAATTAATAATGTAATTTTGAAGTATTTCTTTCGTGTTTTATATTGTATTGTACTTAGTCTAAAATTAATTATGCAGTAGTATTTCTTGTAAGTGACACTTCCGAATAAGGTACATGTCTGCTTAAGGGATAATTTAGAAGGTCCTAATCAATTTAAATAGTATAGGTATTTTCCTCTTATTAAGGAACAAAATATATACCCCGATGGGTGTCAATTTTTGGGAGGTACTATTGTATTTTTATCATTTAGTGTTTAGTTTAGTTTTTATTAACGTCGCACTAGAAGCAACACGAGGGCTATTGGCGACGGACCTCGTAATTTTGAACCATGGTCAAGTGACGAGGACGACACCTGAGCTGGCACCCCCTCTCCTAACATCCGCACCACGCCAACGGGAGGACTTTGGGCCCCGAACAGATTTAACGTGCATCAGCCCCGGCTACACGGTGGGTCTTTGGCGGCCAAGGATCGAACCCGCGACTGAACGAAAACCGCCGATCGCGAGTCCACGACCTTGACCACTAGGTTACCATGGCCTCCTTATCATTTAGAAGGCAATACTATTTATTCAGTTCTATTTTTATTATGTAGACTGCAATACGTGTTTTCGTTCTGAAATTTAAAAATTTTACTAAACAATTAGGAATTATTCTGCATAATTTAAATTTATTTAACTTTTCTTCTATGAAATTTAAAGGCAATTCAACTATTTTTAGTTTTTTGGGGAGAATACTATAGTTATTTTCAAAATATTTTCTTGTAAAGTGGGAATTTTCGTAAATAAGCCTTTTGCAATTTTTCCATTGTATAGAAAGTGGAAAGTATGTTTCAAATAATTTTAATTTTTTATTCCTCTGTATAATTATTAATTATCTTTTGTATTACTGTTTTTACTTTTTTGTATGTATTTTAGCAATTGTTTTCGTTAGTTTTAATATTTTCTTTACTCTAAGTAATTTGGCAATTAATTGTTGGAAATACTTTAATTGCACACTATTATTCGATTTTTCAGTTTTTGGTATTTAATAATTTTTTTTATGAAATAATTGTTGTAGGATACTTAGAATCAAATGTAGTAACGTGTAATCCACATCATTCCCTGAAAGAAGTAATTTAATTAATTTACAACATTGTTTACATTTTTATCTTTGTGGCTGTTACTAATTAAAAATATTTATATATTGAATTTCTTTTGTTTCGGTCAACTTTGTATTACTATTCTTATAATCTAATTATCACAAGGAATTTAGTTAATGCAATAGTTTATACACACACATGCACACACACACACACATATATATATGTGTGTGTGTGAGTGTATATATATATAAATAAGATAAAAAATTAAATTATTAAAATTATTAGAAATCAACGTAAAAAATAAGAACAAACAAGGTAAGAAAATATTTATAGAAATGAGTAAATTGAATAAAAATTGAAAGAAGTTGAATATCGAACAAAACAAAACAAGCACATTCAGATTGAGGGCTGAATTGCGGGTTTAAGCATGTGTGTTATTTTGTACCAATCCTCCCCCAGTGCATCTTGCTGGGCAAAAATTGGATCGCTCCAGAATGTAAATTCTAATAGATTAAACAAAATGAACAAGGAGAAGAGAGGAGAGAAGATACCCTAATTACAAGAATTTTAAAGCAAAATTTTTCAATTAAAAACTTTAGATAAAATTTTAAAAAAAAAATATAACTAAATCCATGCTTGTAAAAAATGAAGTTATATTACAGTGCAAATTCAAGAAACCATTTAAATAAAAATCTTCAAAATTTTGCACTGTTTTCAAATATGATGCAAATATCAATAATTATTAAAAAAGTAAAGTAATAAAAAGTTTTAAGATGAAACTGTGTGTTTAGTTAACATCTAAAAATCGAAACTGTCATACAGAAGTAAAATCCAAAATGATCCCAAAGAAACACAAAACTGAATTTTAATTGTTAAAATCTTCTTGAATGCTGTGAATAAAGTATGTGTCAGTAAGTAAAAACCATGTAAAAATTTAGGAAATATTCACAGCTAGACCATTAACTAGCTGTCTTTGTAATCCTAATATTGTGAGGTGGATTTTTTTTTTAATTAAAAGTCCTTTAAAATTCCACGAAAGTCCTGAAAGTTAATAGCTCTTACGTTTAAGGCTTTAATTTCTAAGATCTCTTAAATCTAAGAAATTTGAAACACTTTCAGTTTTCAAAATGTGATCGTCAAAAAATTATTTAAATCAATTTATAAAATAAATATCTTAGTAATAATATTATCAAAATATAAAAAAAATATATGTTAAATTTAAATTATATATATACTACTTTATAAACACATGTATGTTATACTAATGTGTTCTGAGTGCATTTTATATTAGAGCATCTTATTTTTCGTAAAGCCCCTAATGCGAAATAAATGTATGAAATACCTTATTTATAAACATCTGGAGTTCTCAGTAATATATTGTAAAAACTCGCCCGAGGTGATTATTATTAACTCCACAGAAGAGAAATAATATTTACAACGCATGTAAAAGTAAAATTAATGTTTACTTGTGATATTTCTTTAACTCTGTTGCATTTTGTTACCCAGTTCATGAATAATATTTGACATTATGAAAAAGTAGGAGAAAGTAATGTTTACTTATGATATTTCACGAACCTTTGTCGTATTTTCTTATTCAGTTCATGAAAAACATCCTGCATTATAATTCACTGTGTGTAAAGAATTAATCACTACATATTTACCATTGCAGAGTAGCTCCTTTTATACCTATAACGGGATATTAAATTTATGTCCTGTAATCAATATTCCTTTACAATAATTGATAAAGCAAATATTTTTGTTACATTCATAAGAAATATTTGAAGCGTGATGATCTAAATTCTCAAATTGTTCTTTGGCTCATGGATATTGAAATTTTATGAAAGTTATCATGATCTATTCTTTAACACCTGTTTGATGAAATGAGAAACAATATTATTGTTACTTCGCACTTATGCTGTTGAAGTAATTGATAGCACAAATGGGGTAACAAATAGCAGGCATTGAAAAATAACAAACACAACTTCTTCAATAAACATATACTTACCCCATATTTAGTTCTGTCTATAGACGTCTGTAAACTGTAGCTTTATTTTTATAATCTGGAAATTATTGTTGATCAATCTCTCTTCAGATGTAGCCTTGTTCCATATAAATTACTGCAAATAAATAAAGTAAATTTCGTTAATGGATTTATTCATGAAAAATACTTTACCTAAATATCGGTACCTAAGAATTAAAACTAGAAATAAAATTGAAATCATATGAAATGCTATGAAAAAATTATAAACAATCAAATTTTTCCAAGCTTTCCTTGATTAAAATATTTAAATCATTCATTAAATATTTCTTTCCATTTTTGGATACATTTTTAAGATGAAAATAATGCAAATTTTAAAAAAAAATTCAATCAAAAAAAATTTGTTTTTTCAACTTGGATTACAGAAATTTTAAGTATGAGATTAATTCTTGTTAAGACACACTTGTGATTTTGAAAACTAACTGAAGATTTTAATTTTGATATTTATTATAATTACTTGTTTGAAAAACTAAAGACTTTGTTGTTTCAATAAAAATTGTACAACACTGCGAAACATTCTAAATGGAAGTAAATAAAAAACAAGATAAATTTTAAAAAATTTACAATTCTTCTACATAATCGTCATTTCAATTAACTAACTCCCTTCGACCTCAAAACACGGTTGCCAAAACTTTACTGGAGAATGCGTCTGTTAGAATATTCGTGGATTACATGAAGAGAAATGCAGTTGAGAGTGATTATCGTTCGGACCTCAGGTGTAAGTGGAACCCCCATGTTTCTTGACCCTTGACAACCCAAAAATATTCGTCTTTTCGTTTGCATAGTGGCGAAGAAATTAACTGGAAGATTCAAATGACCATGGGAGGTAATCTATGAGCATTCGTGGAATCAGTACAGCTTACACCTTCCGATATTGCAATTTTTCCTTAGAAATGCATTGAATGATGCTGGAGGAGACCTCGTGAACCGAAAGGTGAACATAATCCAATGATGTGCCGACCTTTACGTATAATTTGATCAAACTTCGCGTCGTAAACTGATGGCATCGCGTTTTTCTCTTCAAAATGACAAGCTGCAAAGTCCTTATACAACTGGCGGATTAACGTCTTTTTTTATTCTGATACCGAATAGCTGAAAGGACTTTGCAGCAATAATGAGAAGCGGAGACTCTATTTTTATCGGCCAGCAAGTCAATACTGAACGTCCTACTGAGTCGCGCAAGGACTTGTTTGGGAATGGAGGAAGGAACAATCCGAAAGTATCGTCAACAACTGCTCGAAAAGTTTTTTTACAACCCCAGTGCTTTAAAGGCGTTTTTTTTTTTTTTTTACAATAGCCCTTGTAAGAAATGTTTCAATTACGTTATTATAGATGTTATTTATTTACTAGATCAAATATACCCTGACATTGTTAATATAGTCATGTATATAACTGAAATATGCCTGTTATAATTTTTTTAAATAGTTCATCACCCTATCTTTTCATAATTAAAGGTATCTTTAATTTTTAGCTTCATTTTTTTTAAATATTTACTTGAACTAATTCTCTTGTACTTTCATGTTTTGAATATTGTCTTAAATTATCATATTTATTTATTCAAAAAAAAATGTGAATTTTATAAAGAAAAACATATTTAAATGTTCATATCATTACTAATATATTTAATGTCTTATTCTTTTAGATATGTTCACGATCGAGATAAATAACTTAATTAAAAAAGAAGAGAAAATATACTTTAGATGATTTGTAGAGTTTAAATATAAAAGCATTAACATCTTACATTTTTTACAACACAGTTAATTAAAATTTCTAAGTCTTATGAAAAGGTTAAACTTTTGTTTTCCTATCTAAACTTGTTAAAGCTTCTCCTCTTTAACAAATAACACAAACATTTTATAGGTAATCACCTACTTGAATTTTCAACATAAGAAGTTTAATGTTTTTAGTTATATACTTCAATTACAAATGTGTATAATTTCTTAGAAAAACTTTCAATTAAAAGTTTTCCACTATATAAACCTATTTCATCAAAATATCCAAACTGAATTTTGTTAAAAATTTAATTTAAACTTTTAAATATAGAATAAAAATATACCAAAGCAAATAGGAAACATATACTGATTTCTGCTTCAAACAGTCGTGAAATTTGTTTCTGTTATGACACAGGAAATATCGATATATATAACAACAAATTCCAATGGTCACAATGAATTCCGCTACAATGTGTTACAAGAAACTCACGTTCGATAAAACGTGCTTAATTTATTACATCCTGCGCAGTAAAATATGCTCACTTTTGTCCATTTCATACAAATTTTGTAACATTATAAATAAATAATAGTATATTTCAGAGTAATACCTTTATGAAATTAGAGTAGATTGCATTCTTTTTCAAATATTGCATCCACTAATGAAATTGGTATTCGTAACTTGTAAGTAAATAGCCCCATTATGTTTATTAAACATAAGCTCTTAATAAAGGTCAAACTGTTTACCCATTTTATTCAAAGTGAATAAGCTATATCAAAATAAATTAATATTGTGGAGCAATTCATCAATCCCGTTTCTTACTAAATATTATAATTAGGAATTCTGCTTATCTAAATAACTCTAAACAGTTGATTCCAATTCACTGGATACGAATCCACTAGACTTATAGTAGGGGATCCTAGTAAAATATACACTTTCAGTACATCCCCACACATTTGTTTGAACCAGTGTAGTGTTTCTACGAGTCTCTTCAGTTCTTCTTCCCTCAAAAGATATTCAATATCCTCCTACACATACAGTAATGACAGTTTACATGTATCACGATTCTCTCACATAGTGAGACTTTCATGTGAAACAACATATTAAAATAGACCCAGAGGTTAGTTAAAGTTAAACGCACTTGAGAACTCGTTATAAGTTAAGCTGTTGATCGTAGCACAGCGATAAAAGTCACTACTGCATTACCAACGACATTCAAATTTAGCCACTGATCCGAATTCTGATTCCAACAGAGGACAATGTTCAAAGTAATAAGGGTTATTGCCTGTAAAATCAATTGAACCTTAAAATATTTACATTGTGTCAATAGAAGTTAGAAGAAAAATAAACCAGCTTAGCTATTACAATTTTACTTGATGAAAACTGCATATTTCCTATCTAAAAGTATTCGTAAAACTACAGGGAGACATTAATTCCAACCAAATGGGTAAATTTTTACCAATTAAATAACTGCCATCATAAACATTATCGGAAAAATAAATGTTTTACAAGTAGGATGCTTTCCGTTTCGAATACCCTTTAGAGGTTTGTTGTTTTTAGATAAATACAAGAATCATGATCCCGGGTTCTGTAATGACCTTTTACTTTCCCATGAGCTTTACTGTCTTTGATAAACACAGATGACGCGTTCCCAAAACATCTTAGCGATTCTTCTCTATTTACGATCCTACTTCTATCAACACTTTTTCACTTTTATTTCTAACGTTTAATACACATTGTCTGGCGCAGCATAGCTAAATTGGACTTTTGCACCATAAACTTCAACTTTCACTTACTCCATTTCCGATTCACGAAATTTTTATTCTTGTTATATATAGCCTCTCTATTGCTTAATAGTTAAGCATTAATCACTTCTTTAGTAATTTTCTATGTCGTATACTTGAATCCAAATGCATTTATTTATTTTTTTATTGTATACAATGTTCAACATAGTAAATACGAACTCTAAAACTTGTTCAGCATTAAATACAAGGTATATTAACAAACATTAACTTTGATTATTGCCCATTAAGTTTCATGTCAACAAGGCATTCTGATTCCGTGAACGAAATGTTAATTCTATAGAATGTCTAATTACTTGTGCTGTCTGAAACATAGACTATTCTGCTTATTGGAATGCAATGAAAGACATCTGCAAGAGACGAAGATAATAAAAATCTCTGTAATATTATATTTCCTCACCGAGTTTTTAAAATAGTTTTCAACTTTTTTTAATGATTCGTTTGTGGGTTTTAAGATCTTTCTAAATATTTAAAAATATATTCCAAAATAGATGGAAAATGTAATTCTATAGAAACTCTCTTTATCTTTTACTTTTTCGGATGTATTTCATAGCACTCAAATAAATACAGCAATCTGGTTTTGAAGAGGATGTTAAATATTACATAGAATTAGCATTATGTTTATGTAAGAAGATTGACTGATAGATTTTGTGCCTTAAAGGACAACGTAAAACACATTCATATAATTTGTGAATGCTTTTTTAATGTAATATATTTCCTTTCATTATTGAGAAAATAGAAAATGCAATGCTCCTATTCCTTCAATATTTTTATTAGTTGTTAAATTTGTTTAGGTTTAACTCTCATATTTACAAAGTTTAGTTCATTTTAGCTATTGTTAGATATTCTACCCAATAAAATTTTCATGAAAATTAATTTATAATTCTATTTCTTAATCTTGCATTAATCCATATTCAAATACATAAGTGGCGAATAGGAACGAATATAAGATTATGTTCTGATTTATTTACTCGTACATCGCTCCTATCACTAATGTGTTATGATTCAAGAGAGCAACCTATGCTTACGAAGTGAGAAACTTATTATTGGTGTTAAAGCTCCGCGTATGGATATGTCTTTGTTCGTTTTTTAATTTATAATATTTAATTTATAAATATTATAAATTAAAAACTTTTTGCATTCTCTTTTAAGGTTCTTAAAGTATTCTGATTTTTAAAAAAACACCTAAAGAAGAGAGAAAATATATTACAAGTTGCTCTTCCCTTCAAGAGAAAAAATATTTTTAAGTTAAATTTTACCCACAACGCATTGAATCTATAACTCAAATGGGAACGAAGCGAAAAAGATCTCAGAGAATGTTCATACAGCGATCGATTCCCAACAGAACTATCCATCCTCTTAACGAGATGGGAAAACAGCATTCTCTAATCGAGTTTCATCGTTTACTTTTATCTACCGCCACTGATCAAGGACCGCCCTGATTTTAGCAAGACTTCCTTAAGAGCAAGGTCTAGTTTCTCTGGAAATGGATAGTTGGCAATCGATTGGGAGGGACATTTACAAGGAAGAGGATGTACAGTAATATATATTTGTTGGATTGGTTCTCATTAAGGTTCTATTACATAGAATTGCTTGTCAGACATGTTGTAAATGGCTTAATGCATCATTTTAATGATTGTTATAGTATTGAACAAAGCTAATGGTCTTTTTCATTATTGTTCATATATATATATATATATATTGATGCTAGGAAATTCGGAGTAATTCAAATGTTTATTATGTGAATTGAATGACTGTTTATTAACTTCGAACTTAGAAATAGCATGAAGGCTATTGACAATGGACCTCGTGATTTTGAATCTTTATCAAGTTACGAATACGACTCCTGAGCTGGCAACTGCTCTTCATACTTCCATACTACGCTATTGGGAGAACTTCGTGCCTTAACAGATTTAACTCGTATCAGTCTGCTACACGGTGGGTCTTCAATGGTGTCAAAACATGAAACCACGACTCGCCGAAAAAAACGGCAGCTGCGAGCTTGCAACCAAGACTATTTGGCCACCACTATATATATCTATAATTAACGGTACGAGCAATGTTCTTTTTTTAAATTAGTTTTTTTTTTAAAAAAATTTAATGCGAAAACAATGATTTAATATTACGATAATTCCCAACAGGTTTTTATTTCATGTACATAACATTATGTAAAAAGTCAACCATGACTTACTCACAAAGAGGTTATTCTATGAAAGGAAATTGCACCCCATACAATAATGTTCTAATGTGATCCCGTACAACGTGCGATAGCAAGAGCAGATCCGTCAGCTGTCCTGGACGTCTCCAGACATACCTGCACTGGTTGTCAGGACACTGTAGCACACGAGATTCTCTACTGATCACTGTTCCTTCTCAGTCAAGGCAATTCCAATCTAATCGTGCTAGGAGCCACTGTTATCAAACTTCATGATTTAGGAGAGGTAAGCGGCGTAACAGCCAGTGCGAGAGCAGATTCCTCTCACTCCAACATCTGCCAAAGTTCCTATCGGTAACCTGTGTGCGAGTCACATATTCACTGGTTGATAGCGGTGAATCCGATTCTGTGACAGTCGATCTGACAATAATTCTATCTGCACGTTCTGTTGGGGCCTAAAGTAGATATCTACCGTGATTTACCCACTATTACCACCATCGTTAATCACCGCATCGATTCGATCAAATGTTGAGCGATTCTCCAATTTGTTTTCTAACTTCTTTCAACCCGATATCTTTCTAATTCATATTATAAGCTTTTATTTAATTTGCTGTGTTAATATGTATGTATTTCCAATACAAAATTAGTTCTCGAGTTTAACCCAGTTCTAATCATCCAACCCAATCGAGATGAAATCTTGCGTACTCCCGTTACAATAGAATGCTATTGAATATTTAAGATGAAGGAAGGAGTAGTCGGAATAGGGACTTATAGATCTTCAGCTTAAAAACGTCTAATTGAATTGAAAATTTGCACCACGTATAGTACACGTAATTGCGTTTTAGGCTTAAATTTAAAAAAAAGACTAAAAAAAAATTATATAAATATAAGTAAAAACAGTTTTTAAATAAAACTCTTATTTAAAAATGGACAAAAATGTATAAAAATAAATTTTTTGATATAAAAATAATACATACTTTATAAACGATTCTGGTGCTGATACTTCTTTTGATCTCACATAAAAGTAAATAGCATTAGAAGTTCTTAATTTATCGCTAATTATCTAAGTATACGATTATCTCAATTAAGTATCTAAAATTACTATAATTTACATATTACTCAACGTTTTTTTAAAATATTTTTATACCTTTCGGTCCATATTTAAGTAAAATCTTATTTAAAAATGTTTTTTTTACTTATACTTATTTATATTTGATCGTAATCAACGCGAATTCGTCATGTAAATTACGCATTTGACAGTTAATAGACTTTTTGACCATAAGATAGCCCTTTACATACACCTACTGGATGTTCAAGTCCGTTCCCTATTTATTTATCCATTAGACACTAAGTTTTAGTATATTGTATTTTCAGTCGAAGCACATCTTTGCGTTCAAAATTTCCCTACTACCGTTATACTTATTTTGAGAGAATCGATTTTCATGAGTTAAAGTGTACAAGTATAATTACTTTGCAAAAATTTTCTGTTAGAAACAAGTTTCGTATTTTAATGTGCCTTAATTATTATTTTTAAAATTTTGATTATTAATAATAATATATTCAAGTAACAAAAAGTCCCTAATCATACAATTCCTATGCGATTTAAAAACAAAGGCGTTTCAAATAAATAAATATTACCAAGACAAAAAGTTTTAATTATGAATTTATGTTCTATAATCTGGATTTTATATCTGTTCAATTTTTCAGTATAGATTCTAATCCGAAAAAATAAAAAATTAATAAGTTTAAACAGGGAATCATCATTATGAAATACCAAGACTGTAAGTAACTTGCGTTTGATCTTTTTTTTTTATACATAAAATGAAGTGTCTAAAATCCTAAAAGCGTAACATATATAACAATGTTTTGCAATTTGCACGAGCTGTTACATACTTAAGCACATTTAAGTTTTTAAATAGCTGTATAGTATCATCACGATTAATGGATTCCATGTCATCATCATTATACTCTTAACAAGAAAAATGCTTTTCGAAGGAATATTAAAACAATTTTCAATCCGTTAATATTACATTCAATATGAATGGAATTTTTATTTCTTCTGCTTTCCTGAACATTGATAGGCAGAAAATGATGTAACTTTTTAAATTGTAGAAAATGGTTAAAATATATTGATTGTGTTTCCTTTCTACTTGGATGCTAAAGTTAATTTACAACTGAAGAGATTCAAAGAGAGCAATTTGTCTGGAAATATTATTCCTTTCATGCAAGCAATTTTTGAAAAAAATTGAAACTTATAATCTTATAGGAATGCAATCTATAACTAATTAAATACATTTTTGGATATTTTTAGGTACATTTTACATTTCAGTTAATTTTAAGTTTTGCTACAACTTCTAAAAAGAATATATTACAAATTTTCAAGTCCGAATTTCGAACGCTAATATTGATGAAATTTTCAAAAGATAAAAAATTTTAGAAATAAAATTAAAATTTTAAAAAGATTATATGCATTAAATAAACATATAATAAATAAGAAATTATTTAATTATCATTGTATTAAAAATTTCCATTGATAATTTAATTATTATGAAATATACTTAATAGTTTAATAATGTATTAAATCCCCTTATCTAAAATGTGACTATACGCATTATTAAAGAGATATTTATATTTAAAAGATCAGAAGAAGAAGAAATTATTCCTTTAGTTTTGAAATATTAGACGTCTTATGAATCGGTTAAAAATAAAATAATTCAAGTCAGCAAGGAATGCGCTCAAAACTCTACTATATTATATTCAGAAATCATTACTTTCTGAGAAGGAAATATTCCTATATATTAAACGCATTGCTTTAATCATTTCCAATAATTCTGGAATAACGTAGCTTAATCTAGACCCTGTTATAATTTTAAATATACTATTTTCCAATTTTTTTTGTTTATCTTCAAATTTTTGGGTTTTCTGAACAATTTTTCAATAATTATATCTTTGTTTAAAAATTTATTTTTGATTTTTGTCAATTTAGTTTTCATTTAATTTTCTTTCTTTTGGAATTCTATAAGAAAGTGTGTTATATAGTTAAATTTGAATACTTTGTTTTCAATCATTTTCTGTTAACAATATTTTAAGTGTTTTTTTGCATATTCTTTTAATTTTAATTAATTAGTGTAATTCCTTAATTGTTTTAGATTTAAAATTGGTGTTCAAGTATATATAAATTTTGAATTTTATGTATATATATATACGTTTTTCTATTAATGTGTATTTTCTATTTCTTAAGAAGAATTAATTATTTTTTCCTTTATAAATCAGTTTTTTTATTTTACAATTTGCTTTAATTTTTATCTTCAAAATTCATAATTTACCCTCTCATTCCAGGTCGCAAAAATGTTGCGTCTTTTATAGTAATGATATTGACATTAAATAAGTTGAAATAAAAATTACATATATCTGGATAACAAAAAGAACATCAAATGTTTATGAATAATTTATTAGGAACTGTAAATAACCAGTTTGTTCAAATTACTTAATAAATAATGTTTTTGTCTTTGCCTTAAATTTTTTCTTTAAAATTTAATTTAAACTTTTTGGAATGAAATTAAACAATAAAAATATTAATTAATGAATATTTGAATAACAAGTTCTAATATTTCTTACGAAATATATTCTACGCAATTTTTAAGCAATATGCAATGAAAAATTAGTAAATTAACTTTTTAACACCAGTTTCAAAATCACATAATCATTTTCTAAATGAGTTGTTAAATATCATAAAAATGAGATTTATAATTCTTATAAGATATATAATTCTTATTTCAGTTTTTAATCTTGTGCTTAGTTTATTTTATTTAGTTTGTAATGTTCTGTAACAAATTTAAATTATATTCATTGTAATTATCATTCTAAATACGCTTATTTACTCGTGTATAATTAAAACAACTTAAAGATATACACTATTTACTTAAAACTATAAATACAAAATACAAGATATGAAATCAGGTAAGTAGTTATAATAAGAGTGATTCTTAGGTGCTAATATTTTGCATTTGAAATAATTTTCTATTATAAAAGCTTGATATAATATTTTGTTTATTTTGACGATTATAAATAGAACATATATTATTTAAGATTTTTTTTTTGTAACATAATTAAAATTTCAAAAATCTCATTTAAAATAACCGTTAATTGCCCATTCTTGCACATGTGCAGTGTTCCTTCTCATGAAAAACACTCGAATGTTCAAAATAAAATTTATAATTATAGCTACTCAAGAGCAACAAATATTACATTATTTCTCATAAACATGAAACTTTTATATACCTTAGCAATAATGTCTACCTTAGGAATTATGTCTAATTCATCTGTAGTTAACGACATTCATATAAGCGACATTCATTTAAGAAAAAAAAATACCGCGATGGTCCAATAAAAAATTAATTAAGTTTTTACATGCATTACATTTGTTCAGATAGTAATTATATCTTATCTTTTTAAAAGTATCCGATAATTCATACAAAAAAATGGAGACCTAGAAAGTAGTTTATACAAAAAAAATATTATTTTCCACAATGATTCCTATATATATTTATTGTATGCTCATAAAATACAAAAAATTTCAATAAATTTAAAATTACATATACACTTGTTTTTCATTTTTCTTATGATTTCATTAAATATAAGGTGACCCATTTTTTAACAATGAAAAGGAGGACGAAAAGATTTAAGAAAAAAAGTACAACGTTATTAAATGAAACATTTTATTAATTCAAACAAAAAATGCACTAATACACTAATTATACTTACATCCCTTTTAATTATTTAATGAAACGAATATTTTTTCATTGAATGAATATTTTTGTCAATATATCATTTTCTAACAATATATTGGGTATTTAGGAGCAAGATATATCCTTCAAATTGAATTTTAAGGTAAGTGCTGTAGCTAGAGTATCAACATTCAATCTTGATTTCTCACTTGTACAAAAATCATTACCAATTGAAAAAGCTCTTTCAGCTGTTACATTAATTCTAGAGCAGCAAAACATAAATTTAACAATAATAATTATATTTTTATAAGAAATGTGAACATTTTTGAAAGGGTTAAATATTTCCTCCCATCTCTTATTAATTCAAAATGTTGATTTTACCTTTCATCTAATTTATTAGAATTTAAATATACATTCAGTCTTCTAATTTCTTCAAACAAACAATTGACACGACGCTTAATAATTTGGCACGCATCTCTAAATACAGAGATTAACATAGTAGTTTTAAAAATATCGAAAAGGAGGACAGGTATATATATATATATATATATATATATATATATATATATATAATATAGATAGTTTCAAATTATACATCCTAATTTTTCTGATAAGGCGATAAATAAAGTTTTTAAAAATAAAGCAGATTAGTTACGAGAAATTACAAACTTCTGAGTTCTTTATGAAAGATATTTCTTTTTTTCAGAGTTATTGTCTTTAGTTATTTACATATTTCTCATGATTATATACCTTTTTTAAAAATAATTTTACAAGTTATAAGTTATTATAATTTTACTAATCATTATAATAAATATATTCTATTTTTGGGAATAATTATATTCATGAGAATGTTTTTAAAAGAACAATAATTATATAAATTATTAAAGTTATTATATAATAATAAAGCTAATAAGCTAATGATTTGCTTATGAAGTTCCTTTTAGTAATTTGAATACACTGATCGTTCCTGTAGATAAGACTCTTTTTTAATATTCATTTACTTTTGTTCTCAAGTAGGTGCCTTTCACAATATTTATAAAAATTTTCTGCTGTAAGAACTTTAGAATTTGGTATGGTAATAGCAATTGAAAAACACATGAATTTTCAAATATTGCATAATTTTGCTTTAATCTTTATTATAAATCGCTATATTAGCTTCTGCAAAATAGCATTTTTATCAATTTAATTCAGCAACTACAAGAATTTTCACACAGCTAATGCAACATTTCACGAAAAAGCTATTAAGGCCATAAACGAGACATTTGCCTTCCTTGAATTCTATTTAGATTTATGACGTAAATGAATTCTAAACTTTATTAACCTTTAACGAACGGAACTCATTTAAAGCAGCATATTTATCTTTTTGCGAAGTTACTGGAACTGAACACAGACGGTAGACCTTTGTCTGACTTCATACAACTCCAACAATCGTATTTTTGTTAGTCAAATAATATTTAGGAAAATATGATTTCGAAATGTCATTGTGCAGTTTTCATTAACCTTTCATTTTTAATATTCAATGCCATTTGCATGAGAATGAAGGGTTACAGTAAAATGCAACTTCTAAATGTCAAGCAATATTAAAAGCTTTTGTGTATAAATATTTATTATTCTTAACATTTAGCAGCAAACACTGGTGTTTGTGTGCAATGAAATTTATAAAGTTTTATAAAATGGCTTTAACAAAAAAGTACGACTGTTTTTCGTTTTAATTTTCAATAATAACTTTTTGTTTAAATTTTTTTGAGAATGTCTTTCAATTTATGCTTTAATTTTAGTTTAAATAGAAATTAATTCAAAAGAGTAAATATGCCAGGAACACATTATTTCTTTTGTAATCTTAGCTGCATTTTTTCTTTCAATGTAATCTTTTCAAAGTATATCTACTGTTGTGACAATTCAAATTATAGGTCTTTATATTTATGATTTCAGTAATATATGTTAAAAAATCAAGGTATTTGAATTAAATGTATGAAGACAATCTTATATTCAGCTAAAACACACTATTTTCTTAACTTTTAAATAATTCTGACAATATTTAATTACGTTACACTTTAAGGTTGAACTGTTTCATTTCCTTAATTTTGAGTTTGATTTCACATCCGTCATTTCTAATTTTTCTTACATCATAATAAAAATTAGAAATGACAAGTGTAAGCCATGCTATCTAAAAGTTAAACAAAGTTTTAGACGATAGAGGAAGAAATAAAAGGTGTTTTCTATTTAAAGTGTTACTTTTATAAGATGTAAATTTCCTTTTTTTTAATTTTTTCTTGAAATCCCAATTACACTGAATTTCCTTAAATTACAAATTATACAATATAAAATGCGTCTTATGGTGTCATTTTTAATGCATGTTTTTATTCTTTTTTGTATGCTCTCATGAGAAAATTTTAAAAAGGAGTACAGGCTGGAAATTGTTTGCCACCAGATAAAGTTTCATTCCCTATTTTGAAATTTGAGTAACAGAGAAATTTCTTAATGAATGAGAAAAGTTTGAATATTTCTGATAAAATGTATTATAACTATGTAATTTTTATAGCGAAGAAAAGGAATTCACCTTTCCTAAAAGAAGATTTAAGTAGCAATTACTCCAGGCATTAATGAAAGTTTGAAAACTGGCTCATTCATTTTGATGATTTTTATTTTGGTCTTTTCGCACAATATTACTTTCCTGTGATATGATCATCATGAATATCGGAATTAAACAGATGATTATTTCCAGAAGATAAACATCCACAGCAAACACAAATAGATGAGATCGCAAATGTGAAAGATTTAAGCTATTTTAACAAACTAAAGTTGTCAATAATACTTCCGAAAATTCTTGTTTTAAAGTTTATTAACTAAATTGAAACATGTATCACTGCCTATAAATTTGTTTTTTTTGTTACAGAGTATTTTTTTGTTATGGAATTGTAGTGTGATGTTAGCACAAATCCTGGAAAGGAAGCGATAAATAGTTTTCGTAAAATGCTTTCCAGTAAAAATATTTTATTTTGGTTGATTACTCAACTTCACATATTCACGTTAGATTGAGTTGTATCGTTTAGTTACTCACACAAAAATAACTGAAGAGTCAAATATTAGTCTTAATTTTATGATTACAATGCATAACAGTAAAACAAGAATGTGAATATAAATGTAATGCCAACTACTTTTCCACGTTAGACATGTTCAGTACAAAATATGTTATGCTTATTCTAAAAGCAAATTTTAATATAGATAGTTTTACTTTGAGAATTTCTTTGAATATAATAATAATTATAGTAAGAAAAACCTATTCCATATCCTTTAATCTATTAGTATTTTAATATGAAATTTTTTTTGAAATACACTCATGAACAAAAAAATTAGCGCACCAAGAAGAAGTCGTCAAAATAAAACGAAATTTTATATACGTAATGACTACTTTGATATAAGTAAATGATTAGAAAATCAAAGAAAAAGGATCATTTATTTCAGAGAAAAAGGCAAAAGAATGGAGGATTTAATACTCTGTTGAACCCCCTGTAGCGCGAATGCACGATGCGATATGATCGGGCATTGAGGCATACAATTTCTGTATGATGTCTTGAGATATTTCGTTCTATATGCTGTAACCTTGCCTCTAGTTCGTTCAAACTCGTAGGATACCCAACTCGTCGTCCCAAATGATCCCAGATATGCTCGATTGGAGACAAATCTGGTGATCGGGCAGGCCAAGGAAGGGTAGTAACAGGGCGGAGACAGTCTTGTGACACCCTTGCCGTGTGAGGCCGAGTATTGTCTTGTTGAAAAATGGCACCTGGGAGCCGTTGCAGGAGTGGCTACACATGTGGTTGCAGGATGTCATGGACATACCGCTGGGCTGCCATGGTGCCTTGAATCAATGCTAGGGGTGACCTAGTATTGTAGGCAATGGCATCCCATACCATCACACTAGCTGTGGGAACCATGTGTCGCTGTAAAGCAAAGGCAGGATTGAGGCGTTCACCACGGGGTTTCACCACGATTGTCTTCACTGCTCAGATTGAATCTGGACTCGTCTCTAAAGGCGACCTGGTTCCATTCCGCCACAGTCCAATTTCCTCGTGCGCGGCACCACTCCAAATGGGATGGGTGTCAATGGGTGGACGTCAAGGGCAGCACACGTAATGGGTGCCACAATCCCAAATGTCCTTCAGCCAGGTGCCTTCGTATGGTTCGAGAAGACACAGGGGTCCCTAATGAAGGTGCTACCTGTGCCTGGATGGTGGCCGATGAAGTAGTTGGCTGTACGCGTGCATTTCTTACTATGTGGCGGTCTTCTCGACGACTGGTCTGTCGAGGGCGTCCTGAGCCTGGTCTTCGTGTAAATGACATCTCTCGGATCCACTGATCCCAACACAATCAGATCGGCCTAATTGACAAGCTACTCGCCTAGCTGACCACCCAGCTTCCATCATGCCAATGATTCTCCCCCTCCCAAACTGCGACAGCTGCTCATATTGTCTTCGAAAACGGCGTAATGATATGTCTATATCAGCTCTTCCTTTGTAAATGATTTAGCACACTCAAACAAGCTTTGGTTGCCTGTTTTATGCTTAACGGAGAACAACGTTAAACGCCCTCTACCGGCTGTACGTAAAGCGCAATCATGCTGCATTTCTAATCATTTGCATATCTCTTTGATATGTACCTTCATGCAACGTTTCGTTACGATCCCGCAATTATTTCTTGGTGCGTTAATTTTTTTGTCCATGAGTATTCATGAATATTAATGATGAAAAACGTATGTATGAAATATTTGCATAATATTCTTTCATGACATTTTGTGAAGTGATAAAAATAAGTTTAGTTCATTATCATTTTGCCTTTATTATTATGTTTTCAATAAAAAGTTTCTTTGGAGCTATAATATTCATAAGTATATTTGGATAAAATCTTAATGTTCACTAATGCTATTACTTCTGATTATTTTCTAATGTTATAATAGATTCTTAAATTTCTGAGGAAAGTTCAACACCCTAAAATCTTTGTCCTCCTCTCCTCCCCAGAAAAATTAGAATATAACCTGAATTTAACTAAAACTAAATTTTTATTGTTACAATGCGTAGAAAGTAAAGTAAAATGTACAGTGATTGGATATCGAATCTTGGCAATTGGTTTTAATAGCGAACCATTTATTCCTAGCTCTTTCATTCAGTCAGTACTCTACTCCAGTATGAAATATTCTTATCACTAGAAAGGAGGTAAATATATTTATATCTAATTTGAATAGATAAGAGATAAATTATGTTACATTCCATAGACATAATGGAATGAAAAATTTCAGATTGAGTTAAAATTAGTGTTATTATTCATCAAAAAGTTCAAAATATTTAAACCAACTTAAAGCAATTAGATCTTATGTTTATGAGTGATAGGTCTTAAAACTATGCAGTTTATCAATTGTTAAAATTTACAAAATTAATATTTAAGACAATCAAATATTTATTAAGTGATTATTTGTATGCCGCTTAATTTTTTTTTTATTAACTCTTAGTTATATGGATTTTTTTTTCTTTTTAGTTATGAACCCAGTCGCATATAATAAGGCGAATCTTTCAAAATATATGGTCAATTTAACGTATCATTCAGTATGGGTTGGGAAAGATACTAAATATGAAATAATTAAAATTCAAATAAATATTAAGAAACTATCAATTATTTTGCTTAAAGAAATAAATATTCTCTCTGAAATGTTACATATCTATTTATTATTGATTGTAAATTCCAAAATTTCAAGAAGATTAAATCACTGGTATTCAATACGAATATAAATACATCACAACGATAAGTATGTACTTGGCTTTTCTAAAATATATGGTGGACTGAACAAGTCATCTAATTTCGAGCCTAAAGCAAACCATTATTGGTGATGCTGAAAATTCTAAATAAGAATGATCATCTATTAAGGAAATATCACTGAATATTCTGAGGTAAGCAAATCATCGAACTGAAATTATATATATTTTGAGTATTCAATTTGAGATATAAAACACAAAGAAAATTTCAAACTCGTTAATATTTATTGTGAATCCTTTATAAATATAGTACAAAATATGATGTTTTTGAATGTTATAAATATATATCGGAATGATAAGATTGTAAAATATTCGTATGGATTTTTTTTCATTTTCCTGTTCGTATGAAAATTTGTTTTTTTTTTTTTTTTTTTTTTTTTTTTTTTTTTTTTTGTAAACAGATTTCTCTGACATCTTGAACATTTTATTTTATCTCTCGTATTGCTTTAGAGCAGTGGTAGGAACTTTTTAGTATTTCGACTCCACTCCCACGCATAAGAATTTTAAACTACGCCCCCTCGCTTCCAGCCATAAGCAGGAGTGAAAAAAAGTTATGCTACTTTATTTCTAATTTAATTGAAAAATTCATAAATTAATGAGTTTATATTATAATTAATTTAATTTTTGATGAAAAAAATTTCTTTTGTTGAATGAAAATGAAATGCTCATAATTTTTATTACCAAGTGTCAAAAATAAATTTATCTAAGAATATGAATAATATAACTTCTCTTGTTTTAGTTAATGAAATTAATGCCAATATTAATTGAATGAAGCAGTAAAATACAATATTATGCTGTTCTGGCTATGTGATGAAACAGAAACATCTGACTACACTGGAAAAGCCCTTTCACGCTAGTCGCAAATGGTTCGAGACCGGGTAGCATGTTTGGTGCAGCATGTCACGTATTATGTGTTTGCTGTCATATTTTGATTCGAAATATGTTAAAATGGTAATGCGATACCTCTATAATAATGCTCTCAGAGTTATTGTTTCAATATGTAAAAATGATTTACAGCTCAACATAGTAGAATTACGATTTTATAATTGCACTGCATAAAAAAATGTGCTACATTTAAATTAAAGATAATGAATAGATTACAACTAATGTTTCTTTAAATTCATGTATCTAAGTTAAATTTTTGTGCCATCATTTGGGATTGCTTCCCACAGTTTAAGAAACATTGCTTTAGTGGATACAATACGAAAAATAGACTCCGTTCAGAGTTTTTTTAGGTAAAATATTGGCTCTTCTTTTACAACTCGCAACAGAGTTTTTAAATACAGAATAATATTTTTTTACATGTTTCATATGTTCTTTTAATGTATAACAACGGAAATGAAATGAAAATCTTAATTAATGTAGTTTAACTATTTTTATTTCTTATACAAAAAATTCAATGTAATTCTTAGTTTTCTGTTTTGCTGCATTATGTCATCTATAATGAATGCGAAAGTCTAATTAATTTCAGTTTCCACAGTTACGATAGATTTATCGGCCAAAATATTTATTGATTAATCAAGGTAATGAATGAGTATGTCATCAAGAAATTATAAGAAAAAATATCATTTTGCAATCAATATCCTTTCATTGTTTCAAAACCATTCTTGATTTAACTGATATCATTTACAGTTTTTAAAAATGTTTCGAGCATTCGGAGAGAGAGAGAAAACCTTTTACAGACTCAAAATCTAAGATAATGGTATTCAAAAAATCAAACACATCACTTGTACCATTTATTTTACTTAAAGTTCATTTCCCTTATTTTTAATATTATGCTTCTTAGGCCTTATATGGTGCATGGGTAATATGTTAAATAAAACTTAATTTAACAAAAATTCTTTACAAAAAAAAATTCAACATAATTGTAATTATTCAAACTCTGCCTTCGAATTATATTTATTTTTTGTTCAAATAATTTAATTTTTATTTTAATATGTGAAATTTTTCTTATTCTTGGGTACATATTAATACTTTCCCACTTCCAATCCGATTTACATATTACATCATTGGAGTTATTAAGAGAAGTCACGGAGTTCAATTCTTCTTTAATGTTGTAAATCATAGAGCAAGTAAAGAAAGGAGAATAATGGTAAAACTGCTTAAATATTCAGTAAATAATTCTTTTCGGAGTTAAGAACAGATGTTCTTCTTTGTGAAGATATATTTGTTCACTGTTCAAATACCATTTAAGTATAAGTTTAATAATTTAGAGTGGAGTTTAATTAAAATTTTGTATAGAAGCACAATATTTATTTCAGTTGACGTCATTATAGACATTATGAATTAAGTACTTCTTTACGCTTTTCCACTTCATCCTTAAAATGAGACAAACTCTCTAAGCCAATTAAGCGAAGTTAATTTGCTTTCAATTTATAATCATATTACTCTACTTTACAGACAAAATCTTGATTAGTTTCGTACACAGCCTCTCTCTACTGAATGAAAAGATAACTTTTAATTTCCTAGATATATTGTATGCATTTTGTTTATTCAAGATGCCTTGAGCTAGGTACTCGTATAATTCGATATATTCATATATTTTTACCCCTTCTTAAGAACCTAATAATTTAAATTTCCTAAATATTCTTATTTAAATCATTTAGCTTTGTTTTTAATGAATGAATTCTCCGTTTATAGTAAAGTATTACATGTCAAGATTAAATTAAATTTAGTTCAATTAAGAGATGTAAACAAATATCAGGGAACAAAATGCTATTTAAATATGAAAAGAATTACTTTTTATTCTTTTAATCCATATTTATACATAATACATCTGATAAATACTGTATAATTTTGTAAGATATATGATAAAAAGTTTTCAAATAACTATGAAAATTAAAATTTATTATGTTATAAATGAATGAGTAGTAACTAGTTGCATATTATTTATATCAAAACAAATTAATTAACTAATATTAATGCATATAAATGCTATTTATCACGCATATTAATTAATGTTTTTAATTAATTCATCTACAATAAGATTTATTATTAATTTCTTAGTAATAATTAACTGTTTTGAAATAATAATGAAAATAATTTTGAAGTCAATTTAGCAAGTCTTTACGAGCCAATACTTGAAGGTAAATTTCTTGGTATTTTTCGGGTTTAAGGTATCAAGAAGAAAAATATTTTTAATAATTTTGCAAGGCGAAAACTACTATCTCGATTCTAAAACTACTATCTCGAAAAGAATAAATTTAAGAGGGTGGGATAGAATGAAACACTTCCTATGCATAAAAAACACACCCACTCAAGTAGTATATTTATTTTATACATTATGGAATAAAATTCAAGAAAGAAAATCAAAAAAATATGGTTCTGTGCCACATATTTTAATTGCTCCCGACAAAAAGAGTACATAATATCTCTTAAGCATTACATGAGTGCGAATCATCATGTTCTAGAAATAAAGTGATATAGTATTATATATATATATATATATATATATATATATATATATATATATATATACAACAATATTGCGTTGAAGAATATTATCCGTTGGAAAAAAATGACAAATCAACAAGTTAGATTTCAATATCTAGAATCGAAAACGACTAAAAGTTGTATTTCTAGACAAATATTCCCACACTGTGCTACCGGCACTCACGTATCAGTAAGAATTTTATCTCAGGTCTATATATATCCTAACAAATTCCATCTTATCATTGAGATATTTTTAGAGCATCGGATAGAGGAGAGAGACTAGTCACCTGTACAATAGTGGGAATGAAGTTCATTATTGTTTAGAACAAAAATGCGAATGACCAAAACGCACATTGACGTGATACCTTTGTGTAGTTGTAATGTTGGGATATTCGCGATTTTTTCTTCACTTAGCTCTGGGACCGATTGATAATTTGAATTGCAATCATTTACAACTCCTTTTCAATCAAACGAAATGCGATGAGGTAAATTAGATGAAGATAAGACGCGTTGTGAATTGTAATAGAGATAAACATATATGTAAGCGAAATGGAATTAACAGTAAAGTGAAGAGGGAAACGAAAAGTTCACAGATCTGTAGACTGTACTAAATCATTATAATTAATAGTTTATGTTGGATTTGACTCCTTATCAGAAAAGTAAAGTCCAATTTGCTGTAATCGAGAAGTTTTTAAATCAGAACGAGACATTTGGGAAGCTAACTTTTTATCATTAGATGTAGAATGCAAGTTAGGAATTACTGATGAAAGAGGAATTAGAGAGAGAGAGAGAGGGATCATGTATAATCTATGTCAATAGTTAATCAACTATGTTGCTGTTATTATGTTGTCTTTTCCTTAAGTATTTTTATTCAGAGACGTGAACTTATTGATTATTTAATTAGACTTTAAGGTGGGTGTAGAATTAACTAATAAAGAAAATATGTTACACTATGTCTTTACAGTATCTTCGAAGAGTGATACTTTAAGCTCATGTATATATTTTTCGTGGTGCTATCATATAATGATCATATTGACATTTATCATGATTTGTTACACATGCTCCACACATGTACAAATGAAGTTTTCAAGATACTTGAAAAGGAATATAATGAGCAAAGGACATGGCTTGCATTCTTCTGTAATTAAATCTTTTCGAGCATGCATAGGAAGCTCTCGGTAAATCTGTTTTTCAAACAAACAACCTTTTCAGAATCTTACAAGAGAATCTTTACTGACAAGTGGGACAAATATCTCCAAACTCTTTGAGGTTCACAATACAGATGGTAAAGGAGATAGTTAATGACAGATGCGAAATGTGGGCATGAGTGACCGAGGAAATCATATGCCCTAATAAAAAACTCATATACGTTTTTCGGAAAGAATAACCATTTTTGGTGTTTGTTTTCAATTTATCTAAGAAGTATTTTATTCTTTTTCCTTTCTTGTTTTCCTTCGTGGAGAAATTTGTACCATTTTGTGTAACTAAGAATATGAAGTAACTCTTTTGTATCAAGCAGATGCTACATATACGTATATGTAATGATGTGGAATCAATATCATTTGTCAATATAACATTAAAACACAGAACCATATTTTCTCACTTCTAAACATAAATGCTACCCAGTTTATATGAAGTTGGATTAAGATTAAATTACTGTAATAAGCTATTAAGAAATTGAAGAGATTACTTTGAAATTTAGTATTGTTTTAGGAGAGAAAAGTCTGTATTAAAACGATTTCAATGAATACATATAAACGAAATAACATTTAAATTTAGTTTTAACTAATAAAAATTGGAATGTGTTTATATTATATAGTATTAATTAATTGATACATGCATCTTTATATTTTAAACATTGAATTTTTCCTTTGTCGAACTAAATCTTCATTTCTTTCAACACCCCTACGAACTTTATGTTAAAGACTATTCCTCATCCGCGCAATGTATGTACCCCAGGGTAATCTACTAAATAACCAAACACGGTTACAGTCATAGTTATCGATCTTAATGCAAAACCAGCTTCACTTAATGAAAATAGAATGAATTGAATAGAATAATTCGGCAAAGACACCTGCTCCTACGCATTTATTGCAATTCCGCTATTTATTGTATCGATTGTGTGAAAGGAAACAGAAGACAGGGACGCATACCACTGGCAGAATATATAGATAGGGAATTCGAGATTTAATGCTCGTAGAGAGAAATAGACTATTTTTCGTAATATAATGTTATTGGACCGTAATTTTAAGGACGAGTTAAATTTTTTCCGATAGAACTCTTGTTATCTACTTTCCAAACAAAACAAAACTTAAATATATAACAAAACAACTTAAATAATTAATTAAAATTATTATAAAAGAAAGAATGAAAACAAAACAATTATTTTCAAATTACAAAGAAAATTCACAAATAATTTTTTGAAATATAGGAAAAGTAGAAGGGGAATGAAATTTTTTAAAATCATAAACTTAAAACAAATGAAAAATAATAAAAAAAGTTACACAAGAAAACGATTAAAAAATATATCAAATGTTTGAAAGAATACTACACACGTACAAATAGCAAGAGGATAAAAAATTCACATTATGAAAAAGTACAACTTACGTATGAAAAATAATGAAAACGAAGGAGAGAAAAAACAATGAAAATGATGTATAACATTCATAACTTTCGAATCTGGTTTTAAACAGATTAACTGGTTAAACATGTTTTACTGGTTCAACAATTCTAATAAAATAGTTATAAATCAATTTGAAAATTCCATAAATTAAGAAAAACCCATTACAATAGAAGAAGTCAAATAAAAATGTATAGAGAAACAAATAGGTAAACTCTGTCTGTAACCAAATAACATATGAAAAGAACTATAAAAAAATTAGTTTACGAGATTAAAAAAGATTAAAACGCAACAGAAGACATCATGCATAACAAAAGTAAAGCACAAACACGTTTGTAAAAAGAAGCATTTCCCCTCAAGCTAATGCCGAATATGTAGTAATGCTTTTGTCAGAGGCAAAAAGTAATTATGAAGAAGAATTTTATTGGAATTAAAACAAAACAACGCATTAAAAATTAAAATAAAAGATAAAAAGGGGGAAAGAGAAAAAGAAAAAAAATTAAAAACTAAATTTAAAAATATTAAAAAAAAAACATTTAAAACCAAATTTTAAAACAAAATGTAATAGAAAAAAAATTAAAAAAATAAAAGTAATTTTGAAAAAGAAGAATGTTACTAACTTTTTAATTATTATATTTTAAATAACTCAAAATAAAATTCAAAAGAAATTCTGCTTGCATACAAATGTCTTAAAACTTATTCAAGTTTCAGTAAATGTTCTGTATATATTAGTTAAAAATCTAATGTTAAGTAAAATTTGATTTTAAATTGTATTCCTAAAAATATTTAGGCTTAATGAACTCCCCTTTAAAGGAATTTTTACGAATGCAAAGTAGAAAAAATTTATGTTATTACATATATTATGAGAAATTTTAATGTATTCCATTACCTTTTGAAAAAAAATATCTAAAAACTCCACTCCATTTACATTGCACTAAAGTTTGCAATAAATTTGAATACTCTGAATAAAAAGATATGAAAGATTTAATTTCATTATTATTATCAATTTGAAAGAAAATAGCATTATTAATATATCTAAACATTCTAAAACTATTATAATAAAAATATTATCATAAAAATGTAAATAGACATTGGTTAAACAATTATTTATAGGCCCACCTTGTGGTATATTTTTAATATATTGAAAAATCAGATTTTTAATATATATATATATATATATATATATATATATATATATATAGATTAACATTACTAATGATTTAAATTTTCCAAAAGCAATAATCCTACCATTATTAAATTTCTTACAAACCTCTTTTACAAATTTAATAAGATCCTCTTTGTCAATATAATGGAAAAGATCTCCAAATTATTAATATATATGACTATTTCAGCCCCAATGGCAATACTTTTATAACAATAGCAATACTCTTCAACTTATCTATAATATTTTGTAATTTTTTACCAACAAGAGTAATATATGCATTCAAAAAATTAATTTCTGTTCTGAATTTAATAGAAAAAAATTAGGCAATTTAACATTATTAAAATTAACACCAAATTTCTTATAAAATATAATAAGTCTATTAAAAATTTCTTATCGACTATTGATTATAAATCTAAAGAAGTTATTCTCAAAATGATTATCAGTTAAGTTTCCGCAAATGCTTTGCAGTTTGAAGCATATATATATATATATATATATATATATATATATATATATATATATATCGGAAATCGAAATTAGACGAGTGTGCATCCTTATGCTAAGAAGAACGAGAATACATAATGCGATGTTCAGTAGGGTGTGGTTATCTGTAAACAGAATTTTAATCGGATTCGGCTCATACATTCTAATATTGCCTAGGTTTCAATTGGTCAGTTGCAAGGTAAGTAAAATTTTGTAATTTTTAATTTTATGTGTGGAAGTGTGAAGGTATCTGTTTTATATTCGTGATAAGCATATAGAATTTTGGTTATTTTTAAGATATTAATGAAAATTAGTTACATATTAAGTTAAAACTGTTTAATTTGTGATTAAATTTTATCAATTTGAGACGGCTCAAATACATGAAGCGGAGCCATAGCATTACAAGTATTACATACGAAAGCTGTTTTTTTTCCACCCAAACTTATGCACAAATATGGTTAATTTTCAACATAATCACAGTGAAGATTCAGGAATTTATCATATTGTGACCTAACTTCCTGATCCCGTCTTCAAAAGAGTGCCGCCAGTTATGTTAGATGAACCTGCACTTTGTTTCGAAGCGACTCGTTGGTCTGGAAGCTTAGGCCTTCTAGCCAGTTCTTCATTTCAAGGAAGAGACGAAAATCACTCGGCACTAAGTGCCTCCGACTATACGCCGGGTGATCAAAGATATCCATTTAAATTGCCCCGGAAACTTTTGGGTTACATCAGCACTTTGAGGATGGGATGCACAACACTATCACCCATAAAGTTCTGAATTTATTTATTCGGTGCATTTTTCGGTGAATTTCTAATACAGTATTTCTTTCTTCTTTAAGAAAGCGAATTACGCTACGAATTTGTACTTGGTGGGAACGTCAATTATATCAGCCATCACTTTGTGCTCCACTTCCTACCACTTGTCTGGTCGCTTAGATGCTCAATCGGAAATTCACAATAAAAAAACGCACCTCTTACATTTGAAAATTTATGAATGATATATTTTAAAATATGTCAGAAACTCAGCTTACATAATTTTTAAATATTTGAGAATTCTTATATTTACCATATTCTTATATTTTTACTAAGAAATCTATGGACGCATTATAAATCATTATTGTGATAAAATCTGTAAGAAGATAAGTCTTTCACGGAGAATGTAGGAACACTGGGAAAAGGGAATTCTAATTTTTGAATTCGAATCGTAAATGGCTGATTTTTCAAAATTTAGTATTAATTGAAAACAGTTGAATTTTACATTTTCAAATTTTACTTTGCAAATTTGTAGTTAGAAATTTAGGTACATGCCATATAAATGGTGAGCTGTATAACATTAAATGGAAAGAATAACGTATGTAGCTATGATGGAATGCAGAACCATCATAAACCTGAAGATGTCAATTTGCATTCTGTAGATTAAATTTAGTTTATAATCTAAATAATATAAACTATGTCTAAAGTTTGATTTTTACTGGGTATTTATTTTACTGTGCTATCCAGAGTTGCTGTAAAATGTAGGTGGGGTAGTTTTAAAATTTAGCAAAAAATAAACGAGTACACATAGAATGCTATCGATTTTCTTCGAAACACCGAATGAATTTGTATGCAATCGATAGAAGTACTCTAAATCTCAATGACACTATATTTCGATAACGATCCTCTTACGTTTTCTTTAACGCCCTCTCATTTATTTAAATGCCATGGTCTCACAGTTTGAGCTTTTGCATCTCTACCTTGGTAAACATATGCAGATCGTATCTTGAACACTGATACTTATGCAAATAGGAATCGATTCTTTCACCCACTTTTGTAACGGGTTGTTTCAGAA
>BMAW01044454.1:956522-986244 GCA_019974015.1 Nephila pilipes
AAAAAATAGAGTTGTGGATTTGCTAGACCATGTATCAGTAGCTTTTTAATAGGTGTTTGTTATACTTTACTGTCAACCTTTTCGCGTGCCAATTTCATAATGACACTTTTTAAACAAGAATGTATATGTTGTAAATTTGTTATAACTATATTTCATTCTATTTATTTGTTAATAAAAATACACAAATACATGTAAGAATGGAAAACAAAAATTTGATTTGAAACTTTTGTGCTTTTTTAATAATTGCATCTTCAATCAATTAGCAAGAACCTGCCCCTACTTTTTTCTCAATTTTTCATTAACAAATACACAAAAATGATTTTTATCTTCACAAATAAGCTTCCTGATGTTATATATTCATAGTAAAAACAAATTTTTGTGGACTCGATACAGATTTCATATGTGAAATTATTCCTTGGTATATATATATATATATATATATATATATATATATATGTTGAGTGAAAGGCACAAGCAGAGCACCCAAAATTTTCTTTAAACAATTATGTCAGTAAGAGATGGTAAAATGATGACAATCGAGTTTTAAGCAGCCTTTTTAATTTCAAAAATTTATGTTCCAAAGTTATTAATTCAATAATTTCTAATTGAAAACTATCGATACGCAACCACTTAAAAAGAGAGTTTAATTTTACACCAATCAAGTTGGATTTGATAAGCAATAAAATATGGTAGAGTGAGTTTCATAAATATTACGCTTTACTTTCTTTTTATTAAATCTGAAAATTATTTGAACAATGATTGTTTTCTGTTCTTTCTTTTGAATTTTTCTTCTCATTACGCTAGAAAAAGTTAGGGAACTGAGGAATAAGCTAACGTTATTTGCACATATATCAAAATCACGAGGTTTGTCACACTTCACTCTTGTTACTATAGGGCACCATTAATTTAAACCAGATCCATTTATCCTTCTATTGAAGGAAAAACAAGATAATTTCTTAAGATTGACAATGTCTACAATAGAATAATGAAAAGAATGTTCCATACTTTCTCATCCCCATCAAAAATTACCATTGAATACATATTTGATTTCTATAATTTAGAGCTACGTCAAAATTAATGCGACTGTTTTAAATATAAATATTTTATATAAAACTGAATTTTAGGTAGTAAATTTATGGTAAGTTCTAAAATATTGCCTGTTTCCTTATGATAGTCCATTTCTACTTCATCACTTCTTTATAAATTATTTTCAATAAATAATTCAGTTATATGTAAAGTTCCTGCATACATCATTTTAAACATCAAAAACTCGACATATATGACAACAAAGGAATATCCAAAATCTAGATTCGAGATATATTCCAACTTTAAAGTAGCTAAATTGAATTTGAAAATGCCCCAAAGAAGAGAACATGAATTATTATTCCTCTGTTGTCACTTGAGAATAAAAATTCGATATTTGTTACAAGAATGAATATCGCGAAAATTTTACGGAAGGTTTGGTGCAGTATCTATCAATGCAGTTTCGAAGTATTATGTCATAAATATTTTTTTCGTGTTGAAATATGTTAACCATAAATTTTATGCAGAACTGAAAGAAGAATATTTTACACTAGAAATATTTTTATTATTTATTTTAAAACTGTAGATACGAAGCAAAATTCATTTATTATCAACATTTATAGTTTAAATATCTTGAAATCAAATAACATTTCAAAGATCAATACTTTAGAATTATAAGAAAAAATGAAAATTAGAAGTATAATAAAAGAATGAATAAAAGTAGTTTATGGCTAGGAGATACTGTTTACATAGTTATATTAGGTTATATGATTCTAATTATACTTTCTATTCCAGAAACTAATTAAAAATATTTTAGTTAAAATAGGAATATTTTTTAAAAAAAACTGATAAAAAATTAGTAAACAACGTGAACTTTGAATTGTGAATATTTACCCAAAAATTAGAATGACACTTACAAGTTAAACAAAAAAAATCGCAAACATTGGCAAATAACAGATAGAAGTTTCATTTACCTACGTGGATTATGAAATTTTGAATAGATTATTTGTTATGAAAGGGTCTAGTAGATTTACTTGTATAATTTTTTGAAACAACTCCTATAGTATTTAATTATAATACTTTATATCTTATATATTCCTCAAATAGATAAATGTGTTTAGTTTATAACTTTTTGGGGAAAAAATAATTGTTTTTTTACTTTAAAAAATTAGAAAGGGACATTTTACATAAATGGGTTTAATCGACCTATATAACTAGTATACATAAAAATAGATATAAAAACAGATTTAGTATTATTGGATATTTTGTATTTAACAGATGTTCTATAATAGAAAAATATTTTCATAATACTTTGTTTTCAACCTGATTCTACACTTGTTTCGCATATGTACCGAAAAATAATAGATCAGTAATTCCCTTTTTAACTTTGCTCCGTGAGGCCGAAGTTTTGATGAGAAAGAATAGAAACCAGATATAATTTCAGATCATAATAAAACTAAAGTTGAAATAGGCATTATTGATAAATTAGCTATCATGTATATGCGTAAAGGAAAACTAGACTATGAACTGAATGTCTATTTTTTTACAATGTATGCAATATGCCTCTTGTCTCTTGTCTTTAGATTTTTAAATCTTTTTTTTACAGTCCAACAATCAACAAAAAATTACCTTTCAATGCCGCTCCAAAATCAGTAGAGTTTCTCAATAATATATGAAAATTATAACGACAAACGGCTATTTATTATTTCGTTTATATGCTCTTCAAACTAACAGAACAGCTCCAAAGATCTCTCGCGCTGGGAAAGGACATGTGCCAAAGGAAAAGAAATTTCAACATATGGAGTATTTGCTTAGAAAATAATTCCATATGTACTGCTCAAAACAATTAAATGATATTTTAAGTCTTATATAAAATAACGGTATATACGAAATAGTTTTTGCGGAAAATGGAAGAAGAGAGTCACAAATGGAAATTTTTCTCATTTTCAGCGAATGAAATTTGCCTTTCAATTTAACGAAAGACAAAGCGGAAAAGAATGATCGACATTCAATAAGTGTGTTGTTTCGATGATTGCGATGTCTCAACGAATACATTTATCCTATTCAGAAGCCTGGAGAATTTTTGGACGGTTAGAGGGGGAGGGGGCAAATACAAGCCGAAGTAGCAGAAGCTACTGGAGTTGCAAAAAGTGTGATTCCAGAATCTGAAACCGTTTTTTGGAGACTGAAAGTACAGGCCGAAGCAGTGCAACAACGCCCAATGAAGATAGATATTTAACACTAACGGCTTGGAGACACCGAAATATGAATGCCACTCTTCTTCATGAATGCCACTCTTCTTCATGAATGCCACACTTCACTCGGCTACTGGCACCACAATTTCAACTCAAATTGTCCAAAACCGGCTTCACACTGTAGAACTGTATGCTCGCCGACCAATGGTATGTGTTACACTAAGAGAAAGACACCGTCGCGCCCGTAGGGAGTGGGCAACTGAGCATATGAACTGGAGGAGAAATGAATGGAGCCATGTTCTTTTTTCTGAGGAGTCCCGTTTTTCTGTTCATCCTAATGATAGGCGTATTTTTTATCTGGAGGGATCGTGGCACTAGAAACAATCCTGTGTTCATGCTTGGAATTTTCAGATTTGGTGGAGGTGCAGTGATGGTTGATGGTCTATGCTGGCATCTCCATTAATGGACGCACTGATCTCTACATCATTCGAAATGAAGTTCTGACCATTCGCCGATATAGGGATGAGATCTTAAGACCTATTGTAGTCCCGTACTCTGCTGCAATTCCAGATGACTTCCTCTTAATGGACGACAACTGCAGGCCACATCGTGCCAATTTAGTGGGTGATTTCCTTTTAGAGGAGGGAATCGTACGAATGGAATATCCAGCATGTTCTCCAGACATGAATCCAATAGAACACGTTTAGGACATTCTAGGCCGACGAGTTGTTGGCCGCCTACCACCTCCACGATCTCTCCAAGAACTGGAAAGAGCTCTTCTGGAGGAGTGGGATAGAATACCCCAGCTCCCCTAATAAATAGCCTCATTGACTCCATGCCTCAAAGGTGTTCAGCGTTGCTGGCCGTCCGGGGAAACCATACCCCCTACTAAAAACCTTTTTTTTTCACGTAAATACCCTTTTTTATTCGTTTTTTCTCGAATGCACAAATTGTGTTTTTTTTCCTCTTGTGTCCAAATGCTAAGTAAAATACATTTTTTTCTGCTAAACGTGCTTTATTTTTTTCTTATATAGCCTACCACGTCTGTCGATCATGTATATAAACAATTCTTCAGCCACTTAATCCACTCTAAACCTCAATATTATTTAATTGCTTTGAGCAGTGTAGTTCATTACACTTTTTTAACCTTCCAGGATGATAACAGGGACCCCAGAAAACAATTGAATCGATGTCCAAATTACGACAAGGTCATCTGTGTACTTTGCAGTTGGAAGAAGGCAACCCTGAAGCGTTCTCCAGAGGTATTCCTGTTGTGGGGCACAACGAGCACGATGGTTCATCAGGCCATATCACTTTCATCCATGCAATGTTTTACCAGGCTCCAGGCTTGGGTTCAATTTGAGACTACGTTCAGCTTTCACATCCTGTCAAATGTGGCATTGATATTTTGCTATAACTTTGTTTTTGTGCTAACAAGAATGATTTATACAGAAATCTGCAGAAGCTAGTTGAATTCTGTGGTATACTGGTATGAAAATCTGCCATCGTCTTCTTTTTTAGATTTAAGATCTGATTATCTCTATCAGTCCGTATTTGTCTTGGGTAGAATTCATTTACTTTTGTTAATGGTAAGTGATCATAGTTTAAGATACTGTAATTAGATAAACACTTCTAACGTTAAAGGTTACAGTTACATGTTCCAAAAGTTTGCCCTCTCTGACAGCCAGCTTCACATAAGAAAACGTCACCACTCCCGCAGTTATATGATAGGTCGCTGAAGGTGAATATATACATTATTTGCACTAGATATATTTTGATAGTTACTAAAGACAACCAAGCGTAAGAATGATGGCTGTTGCACTTTAAATAGAATATCATATCTCAAATGGGGAGCATAATGAGATTTAGAAGTTATGGAAGGAAGGTAACATATCAAGTATTATCCTCGTCATATTATCATGACTCCAGAATGCTAAGTCAGTCGCTAATAACGCTCATATAGCTCTAGAAAGTCATTAATTTTAAATACCCATAATTACAGTAGTTGTGCCTTTAATTAATAAATTTTTCATTATTTGAATTAGGAGGATAGTAATTTAATTCAAATAGATTTCCAAAATATTGATTTTGTTTGTTTTGAAATCAAAATTCAGTAAGAAATTCCTTGAATATAATTTTTAGTCCTTCTTTCTGATTAATATGACTAAATAACTTTGGTTCTAATACCCATAAAAATTAATATTTCGAAATTTAATAACAAAATCATTTTTACAAAGTGAAATTGCTTCATTTTGGAAGAAAATTTACCTGTAGTTACAGTTATTGTCGGTTAATTATTTTTTATAACTTTCTTTCTCATCATCATCTGAACATTTATTTTAATTCAGTGATGCTGATGAAAGATATTTGAATCAAATTCAGGGTTTTGTAATCGATTAATTACTGATTTCAATGTAAAGGGGGGGGTCGTAGGGTTTGAATTATACAGACTCTCTATTGCCTCCATTTTTTTTACAAAATTTGAACGAATTAAAATAAATTACATCAATGTTTCTTTCTGTTCTGATGCTAACTGATAATTTTTTTTTCTCCCTTCCTTTCTTTCTCAGAATTGATTACATTCTGAATACTTGTTGCGTAATGATTTTATAAAACAAGTGTATAAGCAATTATTAAGCATTTTTCTCTCAAAAAGAAAGTACTATTGAGGACAATATCATAGCAAAATACGCAACAATTTATTTTAACACATACACAGCTTTACTTAAAATAATTTTTATAACATTATTTATCTTAATTATACTTCAAATAATAACAACATAATATATAATAAATCTTAAATAATGTACAATAAAACTCACAGATAAAAGGCATTTTTTAATATATCAAATTATACATTATTTTAATTCATGCATAAACAGGAATCCCAAGAAAGATCAAGCACAGTCAAATTAAACTGATTCTTGGAAATAAAGCAATTCAACAACCCTTTTTGGTTTTCTAGTTTTAAAATACTTGAAATATATTCTTCTGAAGAATTTCGATTTCCTTTGACTTTACTTTGAACGACAATTCTCCAAAAAAATTTCATTTTGAAGCTAATTTCTATTCAATTACAGCATCTCTTTTGAAAATAAATTTCTAAAGAGACGAACTTCTTTCGTATTAAGTATTTTCATCCAAGTGTGCATATGAATTTTTCCTATTTAATTATTAAAATTTTTAAGCAGTATATTAAATCTTCTATTCGTATAAAATTGTAAAATTATCATTAATTTTCCATAAATATTTCTTAACAAAAGTAACAAATAGATTTTTAAGCAATTCACATCGAATAAGTTAAATGGTCTATTAAAAATCAATAATTTTGAATTCTCTAAAATTTATATTAATTCAACTTAATGAAATTGTTTATACCCCACAATTTTCTAGAAGTCAACTTTTTCCATAAGTTAATGCAGTTTATACTGTTGAAGTCTTCTTTGATCGACGATCAGCTCTTTCATATAATCACCGAGAATTTACGAGACAATTCTTTCGAACGCAACTCTCTGTTTAACAGCTAATGAGACGTGAAAGACATTCTATTCTATTTAATGGGTTGGAAATGATGGCAACGGATATAAATCTTCTATTTGAAATTGCTTCCGTCGAGGGGACATCATCAATATATTCGGGCTCACATCTGTCTTATTATTTTAAAATTCACTTTTTTCCGATTCAAGCAAATAATTTCCTTCGGAAAAAAATACTCCAAATAACGAATTTAATTTCACATGATAAAATTTCGGTTTTCTTTTTTTAGGTTTTGAACTTAAGAAATGGGTAAAAAACAATCAAATTACACATTGCATTAGAAAACAATTCAGAATAGGAAAGTTTTATTTTACCATATATATATATTCATGTAAAAACTCTAATATACTTTTATACAAACTAAAATTAGCTCTTCACGCCACTTCGTATCAGCCGTACCTCGCACTTAGATGGCCAATCAAGTGGAGCATACCACCAGTGGCTCGCACTTGAGTATTTCATCAGAAGGTGCGTACTATGAGCGATTAAATTCATTTCGTAACTAGAAAGATTTCTATATAGTCGAAAATTAAAATAATGAAAATTTATTGTCTATTAACTGAAAAAGTTAGATATATTTCATTTCAGCCTAATATGAGTATTATTAACAGATATATTGTAATAAGTTCGATAATATGAATATAACAATTCAAGTTAAAACTATTAAAAATATGTTCACTTAAATAGCAAGTTTTTTTTGGTTTGGACATACTATATAAACAGAACTACATGACACTAATAACGGTAAGAAAATAATAAAGAGCTGGAGTGTGTATCATTGTGATAAAATTACAATTTTCACTTTAGTTCGGCGTCGCTTAATAAAGTAAAGAGTTCTTATTAGAGTAGCTGCTCTCAGAAAAAAAACAGGAATTGCATTTTGTGAACGGTTTGTGTGAAAGGTTTGCTAATCTTGGTGTCTCATGCACGCTTTTGTAATCTTTTTTAGTTTAGTTGTCTTATTGCTTAGATTATTCTCTTTTTTCCCATTTTCAAAGGATACAAATCGAACACATCTCTTTATTTGTTTAATTACCAAATTGTTTTCGTTGATTTTTTTAGTTAGAGAATTTCCATTTTTACGTTATTACATTTTTCTGTTGAGATTGTTTACTGCATGTAAAATATTGTTCAATTAGAAAATTTGTCAAAAGCCAGATTCGGAATTAATATATATATTTATTGTATTTCGATTTACTTATGGATTTTTTTTCCTTATTCATTCTTAGTTTTGTAAATATTTATGAGATGAACATTATCTTCTTGCCATTATTTATTGGTTCAGCATTGTTTTAGGTATGTTGATCTCTTTCTTAAATGTTTTGTTATATCTTTTTTTCTTTTTCCTTTATTCAAAGCTTTTGGCAATTAAAAATATTTGTTAGTTTTCTTTATACTTTTCCAACAATCTAAAGAAATTATTTGTAACTTTCTTTTGCATAAAATGGCTTATAATAGGAATAAATCACTTTTTACCTCATTATAGAAAGTAATATTTTTTTTTTTTACTTTTTAATCAGGAAAAAAATGTTATCACTATATTGGGAATTTCTCACTTATAATAAGTATTATGCCTTTCGCAATTGCTTAACTTTATGTGCAACTTAAAAACTAAATTCAACTTAATTCATTTAATAAATCAAAAAGGGAATGATCTTAATACCATTTAAATGAGAGTGATTTCAAAAAGCATTCAGTAATTTTTCAAACGTAGAATCATTTTATCGTGAAAATTAAATTATTTTTTCAAAGATAATTTACTTTTATAAGCTACATTATAGAAAATATAAATGCGGTGTGTATCTTAAGTAAAATAATTATTTTGTATCAATTTCTTCCGTTAAAAATGTTTCGACAAATAATTTTCCCAACAACTTACTGAATGAGAATATTTTAACAGAAGTAATGATGTGTAAAATTTTAAAAAAGAATCTGGGCTTCGATAATTCTAAGCCTTGAATCTTCTTCGGATAAATTTCAGATCATTAAATCGTTATTAAGCATTCTTTTTTATTGGAGTGTATTTTTTAAGTAACATCTGGGATATTCTTGAGATTCAATGTGTGTTTTCTTAAGAATCATAAAAGTTTTCTTTCTAAAATATTTGTATTAATTTTAATGAGCATCATGAATTTGTATTTGAAATATTTTAATAAAGTATTTGTAATGACGGTATAAATTAATTTGAATAAATAAAATCACATTGTCTATGATTACTATTTTTCTTTTATTCGTTTATAATATTTTTATGAATAAGCAAAAGTAAATAATTTTTATATATTTCAATATTAACAATTGTCGGAAAAGATTAAGAATTCATGAATAGATCTTGGTTTCTAATTCTAAACACAAAACTTTTTAAGACAATAATTTTAAATTTAAAAGTAATATTTTTAATTTTTTTAATATTTAAAAACTCTGACTATGAATCATTTGCAAAATTGTCCAGTATAATTAAAAATAATAATTATTAAATTTTTCGTTTCCTTACTGTTTTATTTACTTTCTCTTTAATTTGAGAATCTCGAATGAACTACTTTCATTTAAAAAGAATTTGCATACGAAAGAGATTCGTTTCATATTGCACAATTTTACTAGTTATTAATACGGTTAAGCAAATATTTTTTTTCTTGTCATTCCTGTAACATTCAGTTAAAACAGTTATGTATTTTTCACAAACCAATAGTCTTATTAAATCAATACAATTGAATTATTGAAATCCATAACATATTAAGAAAAGTCTTTTTTTTCTCATTTAATTTTACATTTAGCTTAAAAACACTGAACAATAATTATTTAAAAAATGTACTTTTTAAAAATAAAGATTTATTTTAATTCACCGAATATACTCTTCAAAGCTATTCATAGAGTCAAGAATAATCCAGCACTTAACTTAAAGAGGAAAAACAAGTCATATTTAGGCAAGTCTACTGACGTTAGTAAATAGCCTTTTAGATAAAAGAGTCTATTAGGTAAAATGAAGACAAATAGCCAGCCATCGATGTAATTTTCTCAGCAATCAGCCATATCATTTTTTTTTTCGCAAAGGCTATTGTTGAAAGAGAAAATTAAATAACCGCAAGGTAAAGTGCGTGTGGGGTAAGCGGAAATATATTGGGTTCTCTTAGTTGAAACGCTTTCTCCATAATATTAACATTGGTATGGTTTCGTTATTTGACAGAGAAAAAAAAATGGGATTTGGATAGTTCTGATTGCAGTTATTTCTCTATTTCGTCAAACAATTGATTTAAGAACAATTCATACTGAACATTATAAGCAATTAAAATACATCTATCCTTGTTTGTTGTTTTGATTATGTGTTGATTATAGGATTTTAATGAAACATGTTTTCCTTTTGATTTAAATATTGTTTGGGAAATTACAAGAATTAGTAATCATTTGACAAAGAAAACAATATTTGTATTCGCTCTTCAGGATAATTACGGTAGATCTATTTTTTCCAACCTCCAATGGACCATAGAAAAAACAAGAATAAAGAACAAAATGAATTCGTTAATAAAAATTATTTACAAACATGTTTACTTTTCAACATAAGCAGCGTGAACATTCAGACATTTGTCATAGTAGAGGACGAGCATTCCAATACCCTCTTCGTAGAACGTTATAACCAATGATGTGATATGGGTCTGCACTTTATTTCGAAACTCCCCATAGCTTTGGGGGCTTAAGCCTCTTAGCCAGTTTTTCAATTCAAAGAAGAGATGAAATTCACTTGCCAGTCAGTAAGGATTACTCGACGGATGATCAAATATATCCCATTTAAGCTTTTCACAAGCTGATGGTTTACAGGAAAACTGCGAGAAGGGACGTTGTCATGAATGAGATTTACAGATGTCAGCATTTCTCCTCTTTTGTTTTGAATGACTCTTCGTAGTCGTCGTTAAGACTGACAATAAACAGCAGCAATGATCGCAGTTCTCGGTTAAATAAACTCAACAAGCAAGACATCTTTTTGATTCCAAAAACCCGGATTCTTAATTTTTCTGCTGTTGAAGATTTGTTTTAACAGATTTGCGTCATTGTACCTCTTTATTATGAACGTTGGTTCACCCGTCTTTAAATTGTCTCTACCCTTCATGTTCATCACCATCACTCATAAAGTGTTCACCGTTTACTCGGCTCATTTTTCGGTGAATTTGGCTGCACCATTTCCTTCTGCTTGAAGAAAGTGAATACCACAACGCAACTTGCCCTTGTCGAAAGCATTAATTATACATGTATGTTTATGTGTCTACAGCTCAGCTTGAAATGTCGAGATGATTTCGGTTATAGCAGAGGCTATAAATAGAAATGAGCAATCAATCAGCCACGGTGCATTCATACATCCTATCACTTATCTGGTTGTTTAGCAGCTGAATCGGATGAAAGTCATTATTTAGCAAATACTCAGCATATAATTTCAACTTCCTTTCATAAACTTAAGACTACATCCTTCAACACATTTTACTTGTAATTAGTTCTGGATAATGTTAATATACTTCGTTTTTAAAAGTAGTCATTAAAGAATACGTCTGTATTTTCTTAAGTTAGAATACTGCAGCAATATACGCCACCTTCGATTTTAAATTTTATTTTCTTAATATGGAACATATTTTATTGATGAGATGTCTTCCCTTGCATCACTGGGAAAAGATTAACTGTTATTTTAGTAATTCAAAATATATCACTATCAAGCATTCTTTACATGGATTAAAATGTGTGGCTGTGAAGTAATAAAAATAAAAGAATTCCATGTTGCATTGCAAATTACATGATGTAATTTTTTTTTTGTCGTACAGACACAAAATTATCACTCAGCTAGTTATATAAAACCATAGGCTAAAAATCTAGTTTCAACTGTATACACGGTTTTGTATGTATACGGCTTTACATCCAGGAATTCGTCCTGATATTGCCAAGCCCTTAAAATTGCCGGACAATGAAAATTTTGATTTGAGCAATTTTGAAGTTCACATATTTGTCCTTTAACTTCATTCTCAATCTTCATACCTCTACAATGAGTTGTTTTATGTCTGGTGGTTGAGTTTATCATTGTCCTGTCCCTTAATTTCGCATTTTCGAAAATTCTTTTTAATGGATGGATCACTAAATTTATATTTTGCGATCTCATTTACATCAAAGAAAGTGACAAAGAATTTTTTGTTCGTTGATTCGATTTTGATTGAACGTTCTTGCCTCCAATCGATTCACCATCTCATTACCTTCATTTCTCATACGAGCAGGCATCTACTTTATGAAACACATCCTTCCCAAACTTTTTAAAGTGGGTATAAGAATTAAATGAATATATTTTGAACAGCCAAATGCTACAATATTGGGCAGCTCCTAAAATATCTTTTGGGTCACAAAAAAATTATCAGTGCGTGGGCCTTATTTTAATTGGTCAATGACAAATATAGCTGATTATACGAGTGACAGGGCAAATAATACTGAAGGATAACTCTAAGATTAAAATGGCGTAGAGTGTGAAATCTCACGTAAATATTCTGCCCTTTAAAGGTCTCATATCTTATCATAAATACTTAAGAAAAAAAAATAAAAGGTAAAGAAAAAATTCTAAGAAAAAATCGAGTAAGATTACTCCTTTCATCCTAAAACATTATTCAAAAAGGATTAGGCTACTAAATGTGAACTTACTTCATTAATTGTTTATTTTATAATTTATTCATCATGATATTCTATATTACAGTGAAATTTCTATGAATAGAGACTATGTGATTTTCACTTTTATTTCATAAAATTTTGATATTCTTTTATATCCTTGTGTAATCCTTTACATGAAAATCGTATAGTTTATTAATGAATCATTAGGAAAGGATTTATTGCGAGGGAGACGCATAAACTAACATAAAATTTACATTAATTTAAAATTTGTTCAATTAAAAAGAGTTTAAATTTGATTTAATATTTTTATCTGAGTTTATGAGAATTTCAGCCAACGAATATTTTACTGAATATTTTTAAACATTTATTTTATATTTACTATAAAACTGTTAATATTCTATAATTAAAAATAAGAATTAATATTTAGTTCTGAAACATTCTTCTAAAAATTACTAATACAGTAAGGTTTTCATATAGAATGCAAAAATAATTTAAGTGAAAAGAATATAATTTTAGAGGAGATTGAGAAAATAATGAAAAAATGGCTCAGAATTGTTCGATATCCTGGAAAGGTTTATCGAACGTAAGCTGGAAAGGATGTACATGTCATAAAATTTGATTTTACGATAATCTTAAGGAGGAATTTGAAGAAAAAATTGTTTCAGTCAGGGGATGTAAGAAATACATAACTCATTTTTATGAATTTCTTCATTATTCCTCCACAATAAGAGAGTACGATCGAAACGTAAATTGGATTTTCGCTGAAGTCCTCGTAACTCACGATACTTCTAAGCGCTTGGGAAAAAAATTGTATTTTATCGACAAAGTTAAAGCGGAATCCACAACAGGCAGCTAGATACATGCTTTTATGATATTCCTAAGTGAATTTCTAAAAATTTATGAAAATAATAATTTAATAATAAGAGACGCAACCTCTTTACTTGAGTTAATTCTCAAAGCGACAAAATGGAGAAGTTCCTATTATTTTCCATTCTTCCTACTTTCTATAGGTGTTTTCTTTATGAAATCGAAATTTAAATCAAATGAAACAATTTTTTTCTTCCTTTGCTTTCTACAGATTTTATGTGACCTCCTTTGTATGTGTATATACTTCAATGAAATGACAATTCAAGGGTAAGACAAAGATGTTTAGAAATGATGCAAGTTAATTTCAAAAATAAAATAAAAGTCAAATCAATAAAAATAAAATTAAATAATGTTATACATATTTTGAATGACTTAATAAAATGTTATACTGAAGTATTGTAAGCTGTATTCTTAATTAAATATGCAATAGTAGTTCCAGTAAATGACATTTTCGAATAAGTTTTATCTATATTTAAAGAACAATTCTGTTGGTCCCGGTGCTTTTGAATTATGATCTTTATGTCTTTACTTCTGATTAAGAGATAATCTATTTAAGGAACACTAAAAAAATTTCAAAAATAAGATAGAAGTAGAGAAATATAAATAAATAAAAAATGAACTTTATCAGTAATTTCTTGAGATTTCAAATGCAAGTTTTTGCTCAGTGAAGAAATTGCTCTTGGTTAGGGATACGAAAATAATACAATGGAGATAAAAAAAAAAAAAAAAAAACTAGTTGTGATGCAATCAAAATGACATTTTTCATTCATATAACTCAAAATACACTTATTCTTGCTACAGTTGTCTGTTAGGGAAAAAAAACAGTGTTAGCAAGCTGCAGGGCAGTCTATGACAGGGGGAAAGGGGAAGCAGACTTTGAAATACCAGTTTCGAGGGCCCCTTAGTGAAAATACTACTAATGAAAATGAATTAGTTGAACTTCTTAAAATTAGTGATAGTGCGCAATTGCGACAATATTTAGAAAGCAATGAAAACTTGTGAACTGAAGATAACACCGAAGACATAAAATCTTTTATTTCAACTGTAGTTGATGATGCGAACTTTAACAAAAAATCAAATTTGGAAAGCTGTGAGAAAGATGAAGGAAAACCTAGACAAAATCGGAAAAAAATGCTTTCAATGCACACATTTTCAAACACAAGTCCTCATTACAAACCCCGGATAGTTTTCAATAAATTTCCGTAAGTACAAAACTCTACTATTTATTTCATACATTTTTGCATAAATTAAACTTTTTAATTATGAAAATTTTCATTTTTTCACTACCTTCAAATTCAAATAAATACTGTAATTATATAACTTATTTATATACAGCTTATTTAAAGTCTTATGCATTTGTGAATTTTTAATTAAATTAAATTTTTAGCATGTAATTTCTGAAGAAGGGACACCTCTATTTTAGGGATAAAATTTCTGGTCCGGTGGATGTTCCGTATTGGGAGGTACTATTGTATTTGTATTGAAATGTTTTAAAAGCAATGCTACAAATATATTTCTTTATTTCAACAGTGGCACCTTGGTTAACTGCGAAAATCCATTTCAATGTTATCGTAATTAACGAAACCCATCGTTTACTAAGGCGTGATTTCCCTCAAGTATCACAATAATAATCGATTAATTAATTTTTTTTGGAAAGGACACGGTAGCCTAGTTTTCATGGTCTCTGACTATCGGTCTTTTGGTTACCGTTGAGTTCGAGTTGTGATGCCACTGAAGACCGTCCGTATAGCCGCGGCTGATGCATGTTAAATATGTCTAAGTTCAAAGTCTTCCCGTTGCCTTGGTGTGGAAATTTTGATAGGGAGATGCCATCTCAGGTGTCGTCCTCGTCACTTGATCGAGGTTCAAAATTACGAGGTCCATTGTCAATAGTCCTCGTGTTGCTTTTATTGAGACTTTGATAAAATCAATCAATCAATCCAACTTCTTTCTCGAATAATTGATCCACATCGATTAACCTACTAATTATAGAGAATACTTAAATCACTGGACAACCGTTAGATAGGCCGAAAACAAAATGGAATAATTCATGATGTGTCGCAAGCCACACCTTGCGTCGTTACTTAAAGCATTTTTTTTGCTAATAACAGTTCATCGCTAATCAAGTATCATTATAGGTTGACAGGCTTTACTGGAGCTCCTGAGCCAACGACTCTAAATCTCCATATGAGAGCAGTTTGGGATGCTTGACTTTGGCTTTTTCCAGCCCAGAATTGCATAAAAGATATTTTGGATGGCTTTATAGTGTAAAATTAATTTATCAGAGTGATTTAAAATTTAAAAGGATGAAAAAATTAAGTGAAAGAGAGTTTTTAAAGTATTTGATTTAACCTTTTTTTTTTTTTTTTCGGAGAAAGGGTAGGTGAAGGTGAGGGGGTGAAAGCAGTTTACTAATGGGGGTGCTGCTTATATGTTAGTGTTGTTTTCAGAGTGAGAAGATATCCTGGTTTGTATGAGAGTTGTGATTAGTCGGCTTGATGTGGGGCGGTGTGAGGTGGGTGATTCAGAATGGGAATAATTTTATTTTAAAAGATTTTGGGAAATTAGAGTGAATTTAATAAGAATCGAGTAAAACATTTTTGGGTCTTCTAATAGCTGGGTCAGGGTCATAGTTTGAGATGTTTGTAAGTGTGTTGTTATTTATGTTCATGAGATTATTAAAGAACTTAAAGGATGTTTTTTGTATGAACTTTTTTACTATCGGGAAGTTAATTGAGTTATAAATGTCTGTATTTCTCATGAACCATCTAGCATTTACAATTTGTCTAATAATGTTATTTTGTACTTTTTCAAGTTTATTAAGGAGTGTGTTTGCAGCAAAAAACCAAACGGCACAACTGTAGGTGAGAATAGGTCTGAGAATCAGAGCATAGATAAGCAACTTGTTTTTAATGCTTAATTTTGAATTTCGAGCGATAAGTATCATTATGTATTATTTAATATTTGAATCATTACTTATACTTTGTACAATATAAATTAAGATTCATTTCTAATAATATTTATTATTTTTTGACGGAATATTTGTAAATATTTAATGGCGGTAATTTGCTAATTACAAATATGATACGAACTCAAAATATTTTCTTCCTGATATTTTCAGTCAAAAGACTTATATACCAATATATAAAATTTAAAATATTTGGCTACATCAGTTCCATTACAATGAAATCAAATGCTAGGGTATATTTCGTAATTCCAGTGAACCTGAGCGTAGAACATATGTTATTCTATATTTCATATTTTTTAGCAAATATCTAATTATGTAACATATTTACACTATGAGATTAAATTTATTTCTATCGACAAAAAAATACAATGTAATTATATAAAAGATCAATTATAGTTTAGTTTTGGTTTCGAATAAATTTATTAGCATGTTAATGAATGCAAGTTAAGACTCCTTCACCCAAAACTTAATTAATCCTGAAGCAATTATTGAATAAGTTCCTTATCTCACAAAATAAGTTTGGTAACATTCAAAATCCACCCGATGTACAGACTGCTTCTTTAAGTTACAAAATATAGTTTCCTCAAATACAAGAATTATTCATTGAAAAAATGTTTTTATATACATAATATGATTAATAATTAATTTCTGAACATTTGTAAATAAAAAATTAATATTGCTCTATAATTGGTATAATTACAAAATAATATCCACAAATGTGTGTGTTACAAAACTTCACTGTGAAAAGAAATTTTTTTTTTCTGTTTATGACCTCATAATAGGTTAAGCCTTATTATTTCGAAACTCAAGCAATTTCAAAGTAAAGACATTATAATAAATATTAAAATATTATTAGCAATATCTCAGAATCCAAGTTAGAATGGATTAAAGCGTAGTAATGATGCGTAACTTAACGAAACTATAAAAAATTTTTAAAATGTAAAATCCTTATTTCTGGTACGTTCATTTTAAAGTATAAAGTTTGTTACATTAGTTTACAATTACACAGATTTCGAAAAAAAATAATGATTTTTTTATTTGTTGTAAATTGCTTAAATGACTAATATTTATGAAACATTATATTTGCCATTTTATTAAAGTAATTATATTATTTTCAGAATGTACGACATTATTTTGTTGGGTGTTCATTAGAATAATAGAAACAAATCATAAGTGTTTTTATAACATTCAAAATAAGGAGAAATAAGTTAGTTTTATAAACATGAAATTTGGAAACGTATACGATAAAAATGACTATATGGCGTATTTTTATTGAACATGATCTAAAATAGAATAAAAAACTTTCGACGTAAAATAGTTAAATCTTTCTAGTTTTTATTCCAATGTTATTAAATCAAAATCTTCATGAAAAGGCTCACAACTTTCAAAAGTATAACGAAACTGTGTTGAAAATGAAACCTGCATTTTCAATGTTCAAAAGAGAATTTCAAAATTGCAATACTTTAAGAAGATTCTTCAAAATAGTTTTTGAAAAAGCGTTATTATTTGTACTAACCATGAGCATCATTTTAACTTTTTCGTTGAATACGAAACGTTAATAAAAAGAATTTTTATTTTAAAAATTCAATATCCTTTCCTTTTTCTGAATACAGATGCAATTTTTTGGACTTAACCGTATCACATCCTAAAGAATGGTTAAGAGAAGTTGGGAATATTTATTAAAATTTCTTGAATGGACTTCCATAAAGTTTAAAATTGGATTTACAGATTTTAAAGTGATGAATGGAATATTCAATAAATTGTGTATACACTATTTTGTTGAAAACATTGTTTTAGAAAGAGATAATAATAACTTTACGATATGATAAAGCTAAAGATGAATTAACTGGTAATATCTTAAAATAAAACGAAATTGTAAGCTTATGTAATTAATTTGTGATTATTTAATTCTCAAATAATAAAATAAAAATAGTTATTTATACATTTAGTCAGTAATAAAATAGATAAATACTTATTTTAACATAGAATTCTAACTATCCGATATAGAAAAGTTTCATTGTGAAAATATTATTATATATTACATCAAACACTCATAATATGTTATATATTCAATAATCTATAGCTATATTATATCCATCATAGTCAACATCTCTATCAATATTCCATTATATTCTATATCTATATCAATATTCTATTATATTCTATATCTATATCAATATTCTATTATATTTCATATCAATATTAATATTCTATTATGTTCTACACCCATATAAATATTCTATTTTATTCTATATCTATATAAATATTCTATTTTACTCTATATCTATATAAATATTCTATTATACTCTATACCTATATAAATATTTTATTACAATCTCTATATATAACAGTATTTTATAATAATTTTTATGTTAAATTATTTACAGTAAGACTTTTTATTAATTTAAGCATTAATTCAATGGATGATATAAATGAATATTAAAACTCAATGTCTAGTTTAAATTTGTTAGTATCAGTAATCCTTTCTGAAAGAAACTGTAAATTGTATTAAAATGAAGCTTTTACAAATTTATAAGCTTTTCCAAAAGATTCTAAGTATTTTTTTTAAAGAAAAGGATAGGAAAAATTATATTATAAACCATAAAGTATTTTAAGTTGAGAGGCTTTGAAAAATATTTTTTGTGTGGATTCAATATATTTTATATGAAATTTTGTTGTACTTAGGAAAAATAATTTCTTATCAGCATAAATCTCCAATAACAATAACATATTATGCGCAGATATACTCTCAAACTGTCAAATATTTATGATTTCGGTCTATATTAAGAACTTGGTTTCGAATAACATTAAATGCACGTTATACGATCAGGAAGTAAACAAAATAATAATAAAGGTGCTAGGATGTAGAAACTTAATTAGCAAAGTATAAAGATTTTTTCCATGATTCAAATTTGTAATTATATGAGCTTATTATATGATATACACATTATGAATTGTTGGTGAGATTTGAATTGACATTTTTATTAGAAATAGTTTTATTATTGAATTTATATTTTAAGAGACATTTTCTTCTTGTACTATTCTACACTTACATTGTGTGAATTAAAACTTTAAAAATATTTTCACTGCAAAAATATATAGCACCTATTAACATCATTTGTTTAAAATCAATATGTTTATTTTGACTTAAGTTTAATTAGCTCTTTTTAAGTTTCCAGATTTGTTTGTTCAAAATTCCAAAATATTTAATATTTATAACAACTTTGGAAATTAATTTCAAAATCGTTCAAATAATTTGAAATAGTAATAAAATGAAGAAACACTGTCTTGAGACAATGCTGTTTCGAAATTCAATATTGCCTGAAAATGAATACAATTCATTCTCACAGAGAAATATGAAACATAAGGGAATCCGCATTATCTACTAGTAATAAAATTCTTAAGATACCAGAGAAAAAATTCCTTCAAAAAAGACTTCATAGAAAAGAGGATTCTTCTAGTTTCTCATCAAACAGCAATCGTTTTCTCTTCTATGAAGTCTTTTTCTATTGAAGAACTTTAGAAAGATACCATAATTGGCTCTTTAAAGAACTTTTCTTCCCACAAAATCTCATTTCATCCAAAAAGGGAATTTAAAAAAATAATTAGGTTTAAAGCTGTGTTTTTATTCTTAAATAGTTTCGTAATGAGCCATTTTTTGGAGGAGACCAAAAATCTTTAAATAAGCAGAATTCTACTTAAATACGATACACGGAGTGGTTTTTAAAGTACATTTAAAATCGGAATATTTTTAAGTGAAAAATGTACATGATTAATTAATACAGTGTAACTAATACTCAAAAAAATAACGAAGTAAAATATCAATCCCTTTTTACTTTCAAACTGATTTTAAAAAAAGTAAATAGACAAAATATTTGTTAAATGTTTGAGGATTAGGATTATGTCATAAGTAATAAAGTTCCAGATATTTAAGTGAAAAATTTAGGGGAAAAAAAGAAGTTTATATTTTTTGTCACGAGAAATTATTTTAAAAAGTCACATTGTTGCGAATCTGATGAAGACTTTAAATGTAAAATACACAGGAAAAGTAACTTTTATTTTTTCGTCACGAGAAAATATTTCTTAAAAATTACATTTTTACCTATCTCATCAGAACGAGGCATTTACTAAAATATTTTATTTTATAATTTTAAACATGCACAAATTTATTTCAAAATGTTAAATACTGAAACATATAACTAGGCTTTCATATATGAATTCCGTATTTGTATTGCATTGCTAAAATGTTATTATTTTGAAGTGGTTTTTCTTCTATAAATACTGGATTTCTTCATGATTTTAAAAAACGAAATATAAATAAATTTCCTTATAAAATAATATCTTTAATTAAATAAGGTTTTCTTAATAGAAAGTTAGTTTAAATATATATTTCAGTATTATGTAAAATATCCTCTTGCATGGAAAATGTTCTAATAACATCTAATATCAAAATTTAATAAATATTAGTAATTATAAACTTAGTTTAGCTTTTCTCGTTTCCAAAAAGTGACAGCATGGTCATGGGAAGGTTGTCTCTAATAATATTATCTAAAACTAAGACCTTCATCGAATTTGTATTCACACGGAACTACCTCTGCAATTCTTAGTTATTTCCAGTCTCAGTTATCTATGTTACACTGTATTATAATAATACAGAACTAAAGCTATTTAAATGATGATATAAGCAACGATGCGTTATTAATCTTTGAGGTAAACAGAAAAAAATTTAATGTCATAACTATTAATTACTACTTAACGAATACTGATATAGTTGTTGATTAATATAAGGAAGATATAACTTTTCAGCTTTCGAGGAAAGAGAAAACATCTTCGTTCGAGAAAATCGTTTCCTATTCTCTTGCAATTGAATATTTCAATATCGCTATTTAAGAATGTTGAATGATTTTTTTAATTTAATTTAATTCTTAAGTCTATAAAACTGTAAAATAACATGTAGTCATTTATGAACGTTTATAAAAACTGCTTTTGTAGATATTAAGCCAAAGCTCTTATTAGTCGAATGTATTTTGATAAAATATATGAAATCATGTTAAATGTTTTATTGTTCATCTTTTAAATTTTTAACGTAATAAAACTTTTTGAAAACAAATTAAATGAACCTATCCGTTTCCCTCTCAATTAGTTAGGTATTTACTTATTAAAAAGTAAATATATTTTCTCGTGTGTGCAAGGCACTGAAGGCAATACGACTCGTACAGATATTACAGTCACTTGGCGATTTCAGCATTAATTTCAAAGTTAACTAATAGATGACTCTAATTTTTTGATGCGGAAGTTTATAAAATGTATGGCAATGCACCGAGCAGGATTTGTCGAGTGCTCTTTCCTTAGGACGAAGTTATCATTGTTGGCATGGCTTCTCAGGACAGTAGTTATTTTGATCTGGTAAATTTATGTTCTTAGTGCAGTGTTGAAGAATCCAAGAAATGTAATATTATGTTTATTACATTAGAATTTTAAATGCTTTTCATTAATATGGATGGATTTTCTCAAATCGCTTATGATTCATACGTTAACCACTGTGTTTTCGAAAACCTATCACTGTAGAAAATAAGACTGCTGAAGGTTGTATTACCTTCTCTAGTGGCCGTAATATCGATATGTAAGCTTTGTTTTGTTTTTGATTCTTATTATATTTAGTATTATGCTTAATCTAATCTTTCACATTATATTTTTTCCCCTTTTTCTTATAGCCTGTCAATATATTACCAAATGGACAGAAGATTAAAAGGAACTGGAGTCAAGACAATATGAGTTCGTTTTCTTTTCTTATTTACTTTTAACTCGTTTCGAATTGAAATGAAGTTGCGGTTCTAAAAAATAATTCAATTAAGGCTTTTTTCATTGCTTTGTTTTTATTGTGAAATAAAAATGGGAAGAAACAGACTTATCAACAAAAATAGGAACGTGGTCTTATTATCTTCACAGACCATATTACATGCAAACGCGTTGCTTTGTAAAATTTTAAATACTAAAGTGAAAATCTGAAGTTAATACCAAAATTTATTTTAAAATTTAAAGGGGTGAGAGGGTACTAATAGCCACAAGTTATTCATTTTTCAACATTACAGCTATCATAGTTTATAACAAAAGTTACCGTATTACTCAGGTACATTATAAGGAAAAATATATCTATTTTTATATCTTGTTTAATAAGATATATTTTTCATATTTAGTTGGATAAGAATAAAAGCAGGAATATTTAACGCTGGATGCCCGTTGACGGAAAAATCATTGATGAAGCTTATCTCAGCAATAATTTACGCATAAAAGAAATTCAACTTCCTTCAAAGTAATTTAAGTCCTTACAGGAAATTCTGCACGCATTTGAACTGAAATTTCGCTAATGAGGTAGAAATAAAATTTTAACGTAAGATTGTTGCTGAAATGCCACTCTACTCAAAAATGTTTTAGAAAATAAAAACTATGTGGGAGGCATTTTTCAGGCATCGAAATGTCTTACACGCAGACATTTGGGATTAATAAGCTTTATTCTGACTATTAAGTTTCTAACAATTATAATCTTATTTTTTCAGACGTTTTGAAGTTATTTTCCAGAAAATAAAAATAAAAATATTTCACTATAAAGGAATATTGGATCTCATATATTTAATGCTGTAATAGCTTATTATGAAGTAGATCGTAAATAATATTTTTCTATTATCTTCTGTATTATTATGATTATTAAGTCTTATTTCCTTTATCTTTGAAGACATAACCGGATATAGTTTTGGACTTTTATTATAGCGCATATATATAAGATTCTACGAATGAAAATTTACTAAGAGTAAACGAAAAGGATATTATTTAAATTTTAAGAAGCTGTTTCAAAAAGTAAACAGAGAGACTCTATTTTGTTTGCCGATTAAAAACATATAGTAATAAGACATTATTTGTACTTCAACAATAATATTTTTTCTATTGTTTCTTCTTAAGAATTATTTTTGTTACATTTTCTTCAAATGAAACCATTTGAAAATGCATTCTTGTACAATATATGAAAAAGTACATTATGGTTAGATAAAAATAGTATCCATTATTTGTGAACTAAATAGTAAAACACTAAATAAAATAACCAAAAATGTTTTTTCACAAACATTCCATAATAATATTCCATTAAACAAAATCTATCACAAATGAAAATAATAAAATAGTATATATATATATATATATATATATATATATATATATATATATATATGATCACAATATTATTTCCAAAACGAAATCATAAATCAATAATTAAGGTATAATTTTGATTCGAAAGAAAAATTATTGTCTTAAGGAATATATTTGAGAGATAAATTACAACTGAAAAGTATTGAACAACACGTCTTCGTATGAAAAGATAATTTTATTGAATATAGCTATTTTAAAAAGTAAATATTCTTTTAAATACATTTTGGTGCACTATAATTTCAATAAGTGTTCAAAAATAAATACTTCATATTCAAAAGTTAACATAAATCAATATTTAGAAAAATGAAATTAATGCTACTACTAAATACTTTAAAATTGTTCATATCACATCCTTCAATTTCTAAATAATTTATCACAACATTTAGGGTAAAATAATTCTCATAGCTTAATAACCAGTTTAAATTGAGGCTTGGAAAACTAGCTTCTTAAATTTAGATATTAATAAACTTAAATTGTGTGTGTGGTCTGTTAAATTGAAATCATAATTCAAATGAACGTGTTATAGTATCATTGAAACCTTAAATTCTAAAGCAAAAAATATCTGTTCTATTGCTACATCACTTTCAGTACCAAGGAAAATAGTAAAATAATTTGAAGAATTTTGCTTATACTTGCTTCTATAATCCATACTTTAAATAATAAGGGTATATTTTGCACATACACTAGCTGTTCAAATACATTGAGGTTGATGATTCAAATGTATCTCCTTCCCCTAGTATTAACGTGTTTTAAGTTTCCAGACTTTGATTTACAGCTGAATAAATGTAATTTGAAACATTCAAAAAATTTTATTATTAAATTTGAGAGGATGATCTCCCAAAATTCCAAAGAAACAAATTAAATTATTTTTCTTGATATTGTCATCAGCCGAAATCATATTTCTAGAATAAATAACATTTTATAATGTATAAATTGAGAATTGAGTAAAACATTTTGATACAAAAATACATCTGTCTGCATGAAGAATGCATTCGCAGAATATTTGAAAAACTCTGACTTCGCTTTCCCTTAACTGCGTAACTGTTGTAAAGAATAAAAATGTCAAAGATTTCCTTGGAGATTAACGCTTTTTCTTTCCGATCTTCTTTTGTGATTTCTCGGTTCTTACCGGGATTAGTTTTTGGATGTCTTCCTATACCAATCCGGACATAAATACTGACGAGGGATTTAGATCTTCTGACAGTCTGTTAAACAATCTATCACTCTGGAATCAACTTGAGGTTGGCATGTTTCCCTAAGCATTATAAAAAAAAAGAACTGATTAAATAGAACATTTTTTGAGACGAGGGCATTTCTTTTTCCGAAAAGTTGGTTTAAAATAGTTTTGATGAATAACAGAGAAGTTTTTATAAAAATTTTAAAAAATACGTTTCTTGAAAACTATTTTAAAGGGAAAATATTATGGCTTCTTCATATTATCTTTTAAGTTATACTATTTTAATTGTAAAAATAATTTTACTATACTCAGATTTTAACACAATTTAAATGCTTTATCGTGAGACGCAATCATGAATATTTCTGTTTAAAATAATTAAATAATTTTTTTTTGATTTGGTTGTTTTTACTAAAGAATTACTTTAAACAAATGATTCTGAGACAAAAGTATTTTCATGATATGTTATATTGAGGAAACATTGATCTATTAAAAATTAACCGGAAAGAAAACAGACTAATACTATACTGTTCTGTGAAAGTGCAACCATACAAATTGATACATTGCCATATGCAACCTGAAAATAAATTTCATCTTACTCTATACAAAATAAAAATAAGAAAAATGTCCTTTCTGTAAATTATTAGTTTTTCATCTTCGGTCTTAATATACGAAGGTTACACGGATGGTTACAAGTAAATTTGAAATCCACTTCAGCATACAAAAGGAATTATGTACATGGACATAGACTTATATTTAATTACGATTCATAAATATTACAGTACTTATCAATATAACTATCCAGAATATTAAGGCATTTGTCGTTTCGAAATACATGATCTTATAAGCCAGCATTATTGAAGGCAACCAGAATGTTACGACGTCTGTCACTTCTACATCGTCATCAAAACGCTCGCCACTTAAGAATCGTAACAAGTGAAAGAACGTGTCAAAGTAACTCGGTGTCAACTCAGGGGTATACGATGGATAACTCATTTGTACTCCCAACCAAAGTGTTCGATGAGATCTTGAGTCAAAACAGCGGCATGTAATCTGGCATTATTGTCCAACAAAATGACATCATCAATGCATCATTGTATATCCCACAGATTTTCTTATAGATTTTGCATTGTCACATATTGTCATTGTTGTATATTTTTTTCAAAAAAGTTAAATGTAGGCGATATTAAGCAGTTAGCTGGATTTTCTATAATGTTAAGGATATTTGGAGCAATATTTATATATACTTGTCATCCTTTCACGAACTTTTCGTTATGACCCATTCTTTAGTCTAGTTGTTCCTAAAATACGTGCAGCGGCACCCTGTAAATCTTATATTTTACCTCTCACATATCATTATTCATGCTTTTATAATTAGTAAAGCGTCGAGGAAAAATAATAGTTCAAAAAAAGGGTACCTTGAGTTGAAAAAGTTTGGAATCCCCAGCGTATTTGTAAAGACCGGTTCGAAGGGGGAAACGGAGTTATGAATCAATAGTGGAATTGCCAGGCAAACGATTGCATCATGAAAGGTACAGACGGGGTTTAGTTCCTTTTTAGTTCTGAGTGAAGATGAGAATACTTAATGAATACAGGCGCACCATACAGTCTACCAAGATAGACGTTTTGCTGAAACTCTTTGTTACATCAATACCCATAATACAGATCATAAACACAGAAGTGAAATGGAAAGATTGAAACCTTAGCGACAGATTTCGACTGTTCTGGAAGATATTGCGTACAGAACATATAAGCAAGCATTGCCACCTCGATTCAGTCATTCAATTGATAGTCGAAATCTAGTGACATGTTATATAAATACACAAAGTGATATAAATCAATAAAAGTAGTACGGTTAGTGTTATATTACTTCTCGTTTATTGTCTCTGATAAGTAGTTTTTTTTATTTGTGTTTTTATATCTTTGGTTATGAATCTATCTTTGAACAGTAATAAGCGTGAAAAAGCAGACAGAGAAACTACGAGTTCAACCAATGGTACGACTGTGAAGAAACAAAAATGTTATAAATATAATGCTGTTATTTAGATGTTGATTTTGCGTCGACAAAAATTGATGGCAAAGAAAGATCGCAATGTGTATTGTGTATGAAAGTTTTGGCAACAGAGTATAAGTGCCTATGTAAATTAAAGAGCCATTTATAAGCTTATGATCGATAGATGGCTGGAATTCTTTCTTGCATCTTTGATGCTTTGAAATTTTAGTTCCATTTTACATAACATTCCTCTGTTTGCGAAATTTTTAGCCAGTGAAACAAGTTTAGCCCAGAAAAATTGTCTTGTGTCAGCAACATAATTTAAAATTGTAAAATTTTCTTTTTCTTCTTCTTTCTATTCGAGTTTTTTAATCTCAGATCTGCACATCATTTAATTGTTTTTATTTTACTTTTATTTCCACCTCTTATAGGAATACTTTTCTTTTTTGCAAATTTGTATCAGTTGGTTCTTAATAAGCTTTGATATGTTTTACTTTTTTAATATCTGTATTTGTAATTAAACATTCATACATTATTAGATTGTTCCTTTTTTCTTTTTAATGTTATTTCTATCTTCGAAAAATTATTAAGTATGATTTCTTTTTGTAATTAGTAATTATTTTATATTTGTGTTTTTATACTTATTCTTTTAAAAATTTTAATACATTCACTAATACTATTTCTTGATTATATGTATATGTATATATATATATACCTAGAACGACCTATTAAAAACCTAGAACGACGCGTTTTCCTTCGTTTGTAAGTTTGTAAATACGGCCCTCATCTCACAGACAGTGGGATTTGTAATGAAAATATTCATTGCAATACGACACACAAGAAAAGCGTTCAACGAACTAAGATAAATGATCATATTCTGAAAACTTTCATAATGAATGCAAAGCAGCCAATTTTTTTTAAAAGAAATTGTTTTTTTAGCGTCAGAGGCCTAGTATACTTCATTTTTTGGAAACCCTCATAATACCCAGATTAAAGAGTTAATTTAAAAATAATTTACAGCGTATTTATTTTCTTAAGACTTAACATACATCATATAATTTTTATTCGTTGTAAAAGAGGTGAAGCAATAATTTTAATCATGCAAATCTAAGTTGATAGATTTGACAAACGCCAGAAAGAATAAAAGTATTCAACGTGCCTGTCTGATATGTTCGATCGTAATTTTTCATACTAAATTCTGATGTTTAGAGCTTAGATTTACGTTCCAGTAAAGATTATCATCTCGAAATGTAGCTGAACCTGTTACGGTACTAAAAATTTTAATTTGCTTCGTGAAGGGAATCAAGAGCACTGAAAAGCGATTTCTGCCAGAAAGAGCTGTATTTTCAGCTATAATTTCTGTAATGTACATTTTAGGAAAAATTTCATTTACAGCTGCAATTTTTATGTGTTTATATATTAAAACTAATTCAATAGATTATTTAAATTTATATATACGACAACATAATGCGCTTTCTGAAGGAATTCTCTAGAGTTAATTGTAGTTACAAATGTAATATGTACAGTCGTAAGAAAAATGATTCATACTTTATTTGCAATTTACATTTTAACTGGACAAAATTGGTATTATTGTTAATGGTTAAACTGGAACTAACATATCATATTCTTCAAATACTTAATGAACATAGTTAACTAATGTAAATGAATTTTCCTATTACCGATGCCAATTTTCCGCATCTAAATTCACACACTGAAATTAGCCCAGATTTCAAATTTCATAAGATTCTATTTGAAAGTTTCTAAATTCTACAGGCTCAGTAAATGGGTCTTTTAATGTTAAATGAGTATCTAAAATATTTTTGATGTTAAAAACATTTCTAATCAACATTTCTAATCAACATTTCTAATCAACATTTTAAACATTGCATCAGCTGTAGTTAATTGCTTACTAGTTTTAAAAACAAGAATAAATTATAATTTTTTAAATACTTATCTGGAATCAAATTAGTGAATTGAACATCAAAGGTCTTACATATTTAATATTATCACATCATAAAAACCCTATATTAAAAGTTTTATTCAGTTTCTTCCCATAGTTTAGGAAATATTTAATTTAGAAATTATAATAGAAAATCGTGGTGTCTTAAGGGGTCATGTACTAGTTTATAAATCTCAATTACGAATCTACTCATAACGAAGTGTTAAAAATGTGGTAAATAATGGAAATCATTTGCTTGAAATTGTTTTGTGTATAGCCCCTAAGTAGAGTTCTTAAGATATTTCTGAAAATGATGATAGAGTTCGAATGAAATTTTGAAAATTAGCTATTTAAACCATTCTTTACTTGATTATGCTAAAAATAGGAATCCATACAAGCATACTTTATTAGAAGTTAACTAAGAGTATTAATTTAATTGAAATAAATGAATCCATTAGTGTCGTAATTTAGTTCCCATCGTCATTAAGATTGATAACAATTTTTTCTAAATGCAATGATTGATTGACAACTATAGATTTATGAAAGCTGCAATGGGTGCCTTATTTGTATGGTGTCTGTACAAAAAATGTACCGTGGGGATTGAGCAATCATTATCAATATTTATTAATGAGCTCACATACATACATTATTTCTGTACATTCCTCACGTAACTAATTAGATCAGAGCTAGATATTTCAATAAAATTGATGGAAACTCCATTGTTTTTTTAAATTTGGACACAACACTCAAATTAATTTCTTAAAATATGAAGTTAAATAAAAATAATAAAAGACTTACAGAATATTCTAGACTGCACTGAAAATCCATATTTACTGATATATGGAAACATTCCCTGTATAAATCACTATGGATTTTCTAAGAATATTTATTGATTATTTTTCACGAAATGTGTATATAAGACAAGTAGAAACTGTACATTATGGGAGGTTAAAAAATGTATAATATGATTATTTTAATTTTGAAACCCACATTTTTAAAACTTGTTACGAAATAAGAATAAATTACGTAAACACACACACGTGTGCGTGTGTATCTGTGTGTGTATAAGATAAAGCAATGAAATTATTATTAAAACACATAAAAATAAGAGAACAATTGAAAACCAAAATGAACGAAAGGAAACATTTATAGAACTACATAAAAGGGATGAATAAAAATTGAATCAAATTTGAAATTAAAT
>BMAW01044454.1:986644-1115502 GCA_019974015.1 Nephila pilipes
ATATATATATATATATATATATATATATATATACTGACAGACAGTCACAGAGAGAGAGAGAGAGAGAGATGGATAGATAGATGGATAGATGGATGGATGGATATTGTTTATAAATATTTCGAAATGCAGGTTTCAGTATCCTTAGATTTTATTATTTAATCCAAAAAGTATAAATCTTTATGTATGTATTAAACCGGGTTTATTTCAGGAATAATTTCCAAAAACACTTTTGTTAACGTATCGTTTATTTGCAGACAGTGCCTTCATTTAATAAGTGCTCACCAATGAGGATTATTAAATAAAAAAATTTTATCTGTAAGAATTGAAGGGCGAAATAGAATTTATAAAGATAAGCAGCGGTCTTTTCTTAACCATTAATCTCACATTTGATTGTAAAGGTCATTATATTAAAAACTATCTTTCAATATATAATATGTGAAAGTCATCAAGTTTTTCTCTCTGAAATGTTAACCATGGAATCGTTAAAACCGATGTACTTTGTACATTTGAATTTCTAGTATTTATTATTAAACACATTAATTTTCGAATTATGCAGTTCTCAGCTCCATAATCCTAGATTTTAAAATGCTAAATGATCAGTAATAGCGTGAAATAAAAAATATTTTTAAGAAGTTACGCATTTATGGAATATAATGAATTTCATTTGTAGAGTTTAATTTTTTTTTACAAAACCGATTTGTGACTATACATTAACTGAAACATTAAATGTAATAAAAATATTGTCTGATGGAGGGGGGAGACAACTTCTGATCCAGACTGCACACAAAAAGCTTAAGTTTTATACCACTTCCTTAATTTTATGTGGTTAAGTTTCGTAAACATTTATTGTTTTTTTAAAGTTAGATTTTTCATGAAGTTTTTAAAAAAAATTCTCCCAAATTCCTTCCATTCACTGATTCTGAAAGTTGCTCCATAAATATTCGATATTTTCATGTTTTCCTGGCTTTCTTTCCTAGACACTCGATTTTATAGAATATTTTTATGTTTATAGAACTTTTTACGATCGTCGAGTAATAGTTTGGCAGCAGTGATTACCTATAACAAAAATCCAGGTCCTCGTATATATATCAAACTTTTTGGTGTTTGATTCATTTATATTTCCTGAATCATACACTATGTAAGGACTTTTATAGATTTTTACTCTTTTGCATGATGCGAGATACTTTAGATATAAAGAATTTCATCATTTTACTGCTTCTTAAGATAAAATTTGTTTTTCGTTGGAATATAATGTGAAATTGCTTGAGTTTCAGAACTAGCAATAAAAATTAAAGAGCTCCTTTTTACAATTTTGAGATAACTTAATTAATATTTACAAAAAATATCAATTATTATTATTTTAATACAATAAAAAATAATGTTTTTTTAGTTGAAACAATACGTAAATTAATTATAAAATAACAAATTAAGTAAAATGCTTCAATTGGATTATAAGCTCTGCATTGAACAATAAATTAAAATAGTATTCGGATCAAAAGGCATTTTTCATACTTCTGTAAAAAAGTTTAAAAATTTATCGCTCATATTCATGAAACAAATGTAATATTTCCTCAGCAAAACAACCATCGAATTAGAAAAAGAAACTTCAAATACACGCGACAAAAGAACCCTTCTTTTCAATGAAAACATCCGAAACTTTTCCTCATCTCTGTTTCAATAAATTGTCTTCTTTTACAGCCGAGTTTGTAGTTCAAGATGAGGTTTCGTTATAATAAAGATTGGAAAACCCTCTCAAGCATATAACCATCATCTTTTGAATACATAAACATAATGAGACCTTTTTTAGTATTTCTCTTTATAATACGTATCATACTTTTGAACTCCAAATAAATATAAATTTTAAATATTTTTATCGAGACATTAATAACTCGCTCTTGAGAATAAATTTTCTCAAACATATGGCGAATTATTTCCATTTTTACTTTTACATTCACATAAATAAAATAAGAATTTATTCATAGACTAATGAGAAAGTTGTGACTTAATTTACTCAAAAACACAATGTTTAGTTTCATTTAAGTAAAAGTAAATATCAAAGATATTGAGTACTGGAGTCAAAAACGTATCTAAGAGCAATAAGGAACGTATAAAGTCAAATTTTCTTAATATTGTACCATAAAATATTATACATTTATATTTTCCTAGTCAGGTTGCATATATTAAAAAGTTAAGATTTAAATAATAATATAATACAACTCAAACATTAGTATATATATTAATCATTTCGTTCAATAAATGATCTGAAATAATTTCATTAGAATACATGCGTAGCGTTTATATCAATAAATTTTTATGTCAATTATTTAATACTAAAAATTACTACGCAATTTATATTAATTTTAAAATCAATTCATTTGTTACCTCGTTTTTCATTTAAACAATATTTCTTCATTATTTATAACATATTAAAATTCTTCTAATAATGAAATTTACACTTGACTTATTCACCTAGAATTTTTAATACATTATTCATTTTAGTTTATTTTCTTAAAAATTTGAAAGATTACTTCATTTTTTTTACGTTTGAATTCATTGTTGCATATATAAATGTTTTGATTATATAACATGCCATCAGAATATTTAATTATATTTCATTTATTACATCGAATAATAAGCCCAAAATATGTAACATCTTTCAAGGTAAATTTAAATTTAAATAATTTTAATACTTCACTGTTTCCGCGTGAATGTAGTTTCAGAGCTTATTTTCTCCCTTATCGCTGTTTATATCCTGAATAGTTCTGAAGTATTCAAACATTTAAAATCAAATTCCGCAATAGCAATATTTTCTGAGATTCAAAATAAGCATTATCATAGGCATAACTTAACATCTTACATAAGGCAAAACAAATCAAAGTTTTCTAAATTCCTGAATCTCCAAATAATATTACTGGTTCATTCCGCAATCAATATCAAGAATGACATCATACATTACTGAGATATGTTCCAGAGAAATCAGATGATCATTTATGCAACAGAAGATGTTTGCATGCAGATGATTCCAAAGCATTCGAAATGCACAAAGGTGGTGCATTAGATTCGGACGCTATGTATGACCACAGCTAGAGTATTATCTAAGAAATGTTTCCTCTGAAAGGTTGCTGAAGTAATTTTTATACAAAATTACTGGATCTGGGTTTGAGAACCTAAAGCCTTTTGGATTAATAAGAGTTATATTCTTAATGAAATTCTTATTTTGAAGAAAGGTCCTTTTATTTTTTCACACGTGGACATATATAAATATATTTAATTCGTCTTTAGAATTGCACGCGTGATGTTTAAAAGTAATATCCGGAGCCCCATTATTAAAACCGCTGATTTCACAAAATGACAATGGATGTTCCAAAAGTAAGTTTCGTCACTTTTGTTCACAAGAAAAATTTATTGTATAAAAAATAAACCATTTCATCATGAACTATACACCTTGCAATATTTTTCGACATACTCCCAATTGCATTGAGACATTTGTCGTAGTGTGCTATCAGTTTGAAGAAACTACTCTGGTAAAACAAATTGCCCTGCGTTGCAAGGAATTATAGCAAAACCTGCTCCACTTCAATATTATTTTGGATGAACCTGAAAATAACCAACATTTAGGGTGGATACCACGTCTGTCCACTAACACCACGTCCTGTACTCTAGCAGTGTTGTTTTCATTCCTGGATGTAGAAGGACGCAAATTTCTATCTTCATTCTCCTCACTCTTCCGTCGCCTTCCGTCTCTGAACATGCAATACCAGCGTTCAACCATTTGACGAGACATGACCTGTTCACCTTACACGATCTGTAGGCATTCATGGATGACTAGTTCCCTGTTCCGATTGATGCCTGATAACGGCACGTACTTCCAGTGCGGGGCACGTTGTCAGTCACGTCTCTGGCTCGCTGGTCTGCTTCTACTCTCTTTTCTTCGTCACTCTACGCATGAGTTATTCCTCCTCCAATGACGCTACTTCCGTCATTGTACCAGAACTGGGTGTAGATTCTCATAGTGGTTAATTGCTTCATTTATTGTACCATGTGCTATTTCCAATAAATGACGAAACTTACTTCCGGAACATCCCTCGTATTTCGGGGAACTTTTGGTTCTAGTTAGAATAAAAAAGTGGGGGTTCGATTAAATCTGACGCTCTTATTCTCTGTTGACAGTTTTTCGTCATTCTGCCAAATACAATATGAAATTCAAATATTGAACATCGAATTAATTAATAATTCTTTTATTGATAAAAAAAACTTTACAATCAAAGTTAAAACAAGTTGTGACAAGAAAATCAATTCTGGTTAATTACTACGCTTATTAATTTTATTAGCATTAGAAGAACACCTGACTGGCTTTGAGAATAGTTTACTGAACAGTACACAGTATAGACACAATTGTAATATTGTCTAAACGAGATATGTCACCGACAGAAAACAAGAAACACTCTTCTAAAATGAAAATTGAATCCGTAAGAAAAATTCTGAAAGAAAAAGACGCGATTGGCTTTGGATTATTCATCGTACTGATTCATAGAATGCTGGATTAAAAAAAGGTTCGTTTAATATAATTTTGAATTTAACGGAAAAGTATTTTTAAGAATAGTTAGCATTTTGTACAATTAAAAATATGCGAGATAGAAAAGTTTTATTCACAAAAAAAAAAAAAAAAATTATACTTTAGTTGCAAAATCAGAAAATGGTTGAAACCAAAAAAGTTGTTTACAAGTATACAAAAGTAGATTCAAAAACATTCAAGCAAAAAATTTGTAAATAAATGGAACTGTATCATTTATTTATATTTTTCTCTATAAAAATATTACATGAAAATGGCATGGAAGCAGGATTATAATGAGTCATATGCAGTCAGAAAAATTGAGAAATAAATAAGACCTTGTAAATAACATATTTTTCTTTTTCTCACAATACTATTTGTTTCAAACTGCAGATTTTCTTTTCACCTCAACTGGAAATTTAATTTCAGAATTTTTGACAGTGTATGAAGGTGTAAGAAAATCTAATAAAGAATATTCGGCAAAGCAAAGAATGAATAAAATAGAAAGAAAAATTGTTCGGAAGAATAAGACACGAAAGAGCAAAAATAATGAAATCAAAACGAATATCTAAAAACTAGAACAACCGGAAAAAGGCTATCTCTCAATTTTGTTTTAACGGTTATAATTAAATAAGACTTGTATTAAAATATAAAATTCTCGAGTGTACTTGAATTTTGCTTTAGGAGATTTGAATATGTGTGTCATACAAGGTTGAAAAATAAAAAAAAGGCTTAAGTAATTAAAACATTAACATATTATTTGAGAAAGTCTTATTAAATTATATTTAAGTTTTTGTGATAAAATATTCTAAGGTATACACAACAGCTACAGTTAAAAATATAAAAATTCAAGTTACTTTGTGTATTTCCTTTTATTTAATTAAATCAGCAATTTTTAATGAATACAAAAAAAACAGATTGCAACAAAAAATTAATGACATTTGTAAGTACAAGATTTGAAATATTACCAGTCATAATAACGTTAGTCGACTTGTTATGAAGGTTTTATTAGCAAATTCATCTGTAGAGAAATAATAATACAATTATTTTAATATAATTGGGAAATATTTTGTTTCAAAAATATTATTAAATGGCTTATCGTCGTCATTTTATTTTTGTCCAACAACTTTATATTAAGGAAACATGCAATTAGAATTCAGTGAAAATGTAAAACAAAACTCGGAAAAAAACGTTAAAATATTTCTATTAGATAGTAAATGTAGTGAGTAATATACATATGGGTTTATATATCATATAACATAATGTTGAAGATGCTAATAAAACAAAGAAAAATAAGTATTTTTAATGAAAAAATATTTTTGATCACTAAGTAAAGTTTTAAAAATCTAAGGAAATCAATATCGTATTTCAGGTAAGAAAAGAAATATTTAATTCAGTATTAAATTGTCAGAAATTGTATTTCATTCTGAATCAATTAAATAATAAAGAATTAGTCATTTGATTATTAATAAATAAATAAATAGCTATAGAAACGAAAGCCTTTTTTAATTTCAAAAATTCTATACAAAGTTTTACAAAGATATTAAATTACACAATTAAATATAATAATTAAAGTAATGAATGAAATTTCGAGAAATAGACAATAGTAATCTTTCCCGATATTAAAATTAAAGCATACGATAAATTATTAACTTGATTATATTTAAACTAAATGTAAGTAAAATTAGAGAAAACGATAAATTATTGAATTGAATATGATAACAGCTGCATGTGATTAAAATTAAAGCAAACGATAAATTGTTAAATAGAATATATTTAAGCTAGATGTAATTAAAATTGAAGCAAACAATAAAAAATTGTAAAGTGATCTGGTACTCCAAAACGCCACACTTACAACAATAGCCCTATAGGTAGTTGATAACATTTAATGATCACACTAAATTGTTAGCAATGTGTGAGTGATAAATGAGAATAAAAACAGCTGTAGAATTTAGATATATATCGAAATGATTATAAATGTTTTTCTTTCTAATGAAAGCCTGAATAAAAAGTAATTTATTTGAAATAGAATTAAAGCTCAGTCTTTTTCTTAAATGCATAAAATCAAAAGACATTCTAAATAGATGCTTTCATCAATCGCTTAAAATTGATGATAAAAATAACGAGGTCTTGTTCAAAGTTGTTTTGGACAAAGTCATTAAAATGAAAGTAATTTTTGGAACATCAATTATTTCATATTGTCTTGGTAAAAAAAAAAAAGAAACCAATGATTTCGAAAGCGCCATTTAGGAGTTTACTTTTTTCCTCACTAATGGAGAACTTAACTAATGACACAATTTAAAGAGACGATTAGAAGAAAATAAGAATTTATGAGGAGCTCAATTGAGAAGGAACAGAATATTAAAACGACTGAATGGACTTTGATTTATTTGCTGTCGAAAAGGAGGAAAAGAATGTTTTGGTGAATAGAAACCCAAATGAAAATAAAGAGGGAGAAAAAGCAGGAAATAAATAAATTGGAGACGAAGAATCGTTAAATATTCAGATTATATGAAATAAAATTCAAATTTAAGTCTTGATATTATGTAATAACTGAGTAATATTATTACTTATTAATGCATGAATAAGGCATTAATCATTCATAAAATGTTCAAAGTAATAATGAGTTTAATTTCGAAAAAAAAAAAGAATGTTTTTTATTGGTGGGTTTTTTACTAGAGTACAGTTATATTAAAGCTGTGGGAAATGGAAATGGCAGATTTTATATTTTTTTAAACCAGGATTAGATTATAATTATGTCACATGTGAACTAGAATTTTAATTATATTCAATTGCAAAACTTCATGTGATTCATTAAAATTTGATTAAAACCTCTAAAAAGTGATCCGAAAACAAGTGATTTTGTAATTTTGAATAACAGGAAATAGAAAGATAATTCAGAGAGATATCTCTTTCTTTTAAAGAAGTTCAAAAAATCCGTTCCTTTCAATAGGCAGGGACTTTTATTATTTCTAAGATGATATTTGTAATAATTTGGACTCACACTCATGGATTTAATTGAATATCACCACCCATGAAGCTCATGATCATGACCAATGGACCACTTTAACCAAGAACATGAGAAGAATTAAGAAGCCAGGTTGGAAAAGATAGCTCCTACCTCTATTATTCTTCATATGGTGGCTAATTCAATTGACTTTCAAAATTATAACATTGCCGTTCTGAAGCTTAGACTCTATCAATTAGACTAACAGGTCCAGTGAAAAGTCCCAGGCCTGACACATAGATGGCGCTACTAGAATTAAACCCATATGTGTTTTAGTTAGCCCTAACCCTCAAAAGATGCGTGTATAAATTTGACAGCTGTCGGATCATTAGTTTGTGAATTATAGAATTTTGAGTGAAGCAACTTTTGTTATTGTGAAAAAAATGGATAAGAAGGAATTTCGCGTGTTGATAAAATATTGCTTTTTGAAGGGAAAAAATACAGTTGAAGCAAACCCTTGGCTTGATTCCGAGTTTCCGGACACTGCTCCAGAAAAATCAACCATCAAGGATTGGTATGCTAAGTTTAGACGTGGTGAAATGAGCACCGAAGACGGTGAACGCAGTGGACGCCCAAAAGAGGTTGTTAAAGAAGAAAACATTAAAAAAATCCACAAAATGATTTTGAATGACCGTAAATTGAAAATGAATGAAATAGCAGACACTCTAAAGACATCAACTGAACGTGTACATCATATCATTCACGAATATTTGGGTATGAGAAAGCTCTGTGCAAAGTGGGTGCCACGCGAGCTCACTTTTGACCAAAAACAACGACGAGTTACTGATTCGGAGTAGTGTTTGAAGATGATCAAGCGTAATAAACCCGAGTTTTTGCGTCGATATGTGACAATGGATGAAACATGGCTCCATCATTTCACTCCGAAGTCCAATCGACGGTCATCCGAGTGGACTGCACACGATGAACCCACTCCAAAGCGTGGGAAAATGTAACAGTCGGCTGGCAAGGTTATGGCGTCTGTATTTTGGGATGCGCATGGAATAATTTTCATTGCCTACCTTGAAAAAGGAAGGACTATCAACAGCGACTATTACATAACGTTATTGGATCGTTTGAAGGATGAAATCGCCGGAAAACGGCAGCATTTGAAGAAAAAGAAAGTGCTGCTTCAACAAGACAATGCACCGTGTCACAAGTCAGTGAAAACGATGGCAAAAATCCATGAATTGGGCTTCGAATCGCTTCCTCATCCACCGTATTCTCCAGATCTGGCCACCAGCGACTATTTCCTGTTCTCAGATCTCAAAAGAATGCTCGCTGGGAAGACATTTTCGTCGAATGAAGAGGTGATCGCCGAAACTGAGGCCTATTTTGAAGCAAAGGACAAATCGTACTACAAAAATGGTATGGAAATGTTGGAGGGTCGCTATAATCAGTGTATCACCCTTGAAGGGCATTATGTTGAATAAAAAAAAACTAATTTTGCCAAAAAAATGTGTTTTACTATGGTATGCCGGGTACTTTTCAATTGAGCTGTTATTATGATATAAAACTAGAAGAGAATAACTTATAATGATAAAAAAATATGTTTAAATAAATAAAGAAAATATGTACAAAAATATTCTTTTCCATTTCAGTTAAAAATTTCTTAGAAATCAGAGATCTCTATTTCAAAAAAATAAGAAATGGTTTGGAAAAAAAAATGAGATTGTTATTTAGAGAGTATTGACAAAAGCAATAACTGATTTATGGAAAAAATAAATTTGTCATCAGTAATGTTTTCTGGAATTTCTATTCAATGTAATACTAGAATATTTAACTATAATTTGATTCTCATCTAAAACCACATTGCCTACATTTTAAAATAAAACGATTCGACAATTTAATATATCTATATATATATATATATTAAATACAGAGGAATTTTGCTTCATTAGGAGATACTTCATTCGATTTCAGTAGGAATGTTATTAAATATAACACACACACACAATAACAAGTTCTCACACGTTTCCCCCTTCAACTAACTCTCTGAGCTACTTTATTAAGTTAGTTCAATTGAAAACCTCCTCTTGTGTAAGAACTGTGACTTATGTAATCCTTACAATTTAAGAAATGAACTAAATAGGAAATTATCACACAAATGGGTTGGAGGAAGCGGATAGAAAGGTAGGATATGTTGCAGTGATTATCGATAAGAGAAAGTAATAAATATGATGAGCATACGATACTGGCGTGAGAAGGAGAAAGCAATTTCCTAAGATTGAATGCTTCAGTCAGATTTAGTTTATAATTGTTCATTCGTAATTCGGATCCAGTTTTGTTAATATATGTAGAATTCTCAGTTGTGAGTTTTGGCTTAGGATGCCAAGTTGTAAAACGCTTCACATTGATAATACAAAAAATAATTTTTGATCATTTTAAAGAAAACAATATATATATATATATATATATATATATATATGTGTGTGTGTGTGTGTGTGTGTCTGTGTGTGTGTGTGTGTGTAAAATCACAACGTTACCAATAAGAAAGAATACATAAACCGAGTCACAGAGATAGACAGATAAAAATTGAAAAGAAATGCAAATACATTATTGAAATTTATCTATAAATTGATGAATTAAATATGTAAGTAAAGTAAAGTTACAGAAATTAAAGTAATTAACGTAAATTAAATTAAAAATAGATACCAGAAATATCATATTAAATTAATTTAAAAAAATGTTAATTTCCAAAAATGTCAACAAAAATAAAAATAAAAAAATTGAAAGTTAATTTAAAATTATAATACACATACAAGTCTTAAGCTGTTAGACTACTGGATTATTCAAGAATTATTAGCGAAGCTATATATATATATATATATATATATATATATATATAGCTAGATAGACAAATACAACATATCAATCCTAAATTCATTCATTAATATCCAATAAACTACATAATTAAGGAAATCAAACAAAAAAAACCTTCAATAAAATTAATAAAACTGATATAAAAATTATTATAATTAATTAAACATGCTACAATTAAAAATTAAAAATAAAAACAAAAATCCATTGCATGATTGAAAAATTAGAAGATGAAGTCTAGTGAAGGAAAAGCAAAAATTTAGAATAATGAAAACAATTCAATTAATACAGTTCCGTACTTTGGAATGGTAATTCAGTGTCATTTCTGTGACAGTGAATTAATTACTATAATGTAATTCACTGTCACTTCAGTGAATTACATTCTAATGAAATACGGTAACAAATCAAAAATCAGCAAAATTCAGAAAATCAACCACAGAAAAATGAAAGTAAGCATAGTACCAATATTATTCAGATTCGAATAAACAGCAAAAAGCAAAAATAAATAAATATCTAAGAACTGCTAAACCAAAAATATCTGAAAAACATAAAAAATTTAAAAAAGAATTAAAAAATATTTAATTAAACTGGGAAATAGGCACTCACAAAAAATGTAAAATTACCAAAGACACACCATATGAATATTGTGCAAACTTTAAAAGTAACTACCATTAATCTGCATTTTTTTAAAAATAATTATAAACCCACATAAACCTTTTAAACAAAATGTAAATAGTTAAAAAGCAATCATTGCTATAACAATAATATTTTAAGAAAAAAGTAAAACATCACAATATTCATACTTATCTTCTTTCTACTCTCCATGGGAGAATTCACCTCCAAAGTAAATACTTATTAAAAGATTTAGAATAAACCATGCCAAGAAAAAGATTTAAATTTAAGATAAATAAGCAAAAAATGTAATATTGAAGAAACAATATCGAATTTATCGGGACTTAGTACCTATCGAAATCAAAAGTAGAACTTTTTGATACACTTTTTTCTATTCATCATAAATCAACAATTTGCGCTCATTTTAATATGAAACTTTGCCAGTTTGTGTAATAAAATGTATAATATAAAGTATTTGATCTAGTTTTGCTATTAAATGAAAATATTTTCTTAAACAAAATGAAATAGGTGAACGAAAATTTAAAAAATAAATTTTCTTACCTTCTGTTACCCACAAGGTAACATTTCAAATTTATACAGTAGAACCATCATTCTTATACCAAATTAAAGCTAAATAATACCTTTATTCTGTAAACCTTAAGTTTTAATTGTACCTCACATTTAAGAAAAACTGAAAAATTTAAATGTGTCACAAAATTTGGAACTAGTAACTATCTTTTATCTATCTCGCTATAAAATAAAATCTGATCATTTCATTAGCAAAACTGAGGTTCACAGAATAAAGATCTATAAGTACAATACCCACGTAAAACTTTGAAACTCTACATGCAAAACCTTTTTTTAAAATCCTGTGGGAAAGTGTGAAAATACGAAACTGAGAAAAAGCGATTTGTTTACATTGCATTTGATGGAAAACGTAGCTTTTAACAATTACTTTTTTACTGCACGGGGCGTAATAATTGTAAGATATTGACATGACTTACGTTAAAATGCTCCTAACATTCCACGCTATTTTTTGAAAATAAATTTGAAATATTGAACTTTTGAAGATGCAAAGGTACTAAGTTCTCTTAAAAAACGAAGTTAATAATATATAAGAAAAGGTAAAAGTCTTTTAGAAATATAAAATTAGCTAAGAGACACAATTGAAGGCGTATATGCATATAGCAAAAGAAAATGATTTTCAGCTTTCCCCACTTGTCCATACTTTTTGAATTTATTTTTAAACTTGCATCATTTGTGCTCAATTTTTTTCACTGTATAGATTAAAACTTACGTTACAAATTGAGAGAAGAACAGTTTTCTTTAAAAGTAGAAATACGAAAAAAAAAAAATCCTTTAACTAAAACTCTCGTATAATATTCTGCTCACATAAATAAGAAAAAAATTTAATAAGAAATAATTGCTTATGCGAATATTCTCCTGGCAAGGAAAGTTTTATTCATATTTTTGTATACCATATTAGCTTTTTGTATGTTTTTCTGTTGGTACAGAATAATTTTCTAATATCTTAATCTGCCCTCTTTAAATGAAAAACATTATGCATATTGCTAAATGAAATAGTACAAAATGCTTAAAATATTACCTGCAATATAATTGTGTTTATCAATGTAATAAATAAATACGTATAAAATATTTATTAATAGATCTCGTGGATATGTTGTGAAATGCAATTCTATATTCCTCGTGTTTGCATTAGCGCGTCATCCAATTATTTCTAAATCTTTCCTTTATTTTAATTCTAAACCCGGAAATTTAAATTTTTTTGTTATTATAGTTGCTTAAACTCATATGTTTGTCCACATAATTGTAGTTATTGATTACACTATATTCAAACGAAGTAAGAATGGAAGTACAGACACACATGGTTTGTGTTTCTGATTTACCACACATGACAATTATGTATAAATGTTGTTTTGATTTGAGCTTAATTAGGTGGTGTACTGCTCGTATGTATGATAAAATTCCGAATTAAGGAAACCGAAGCACTTTTTCTTGTAATTTCATCATGGACGAAATTTACGAGGTTCCATGGAATAATAATAGTCATTGCGTAGTTTCAACGTGATAATAATTTTATATCGAAAATATTGGGGATCGAATACAAAACATTCGATTTATTAAAAATTTTATTCAATTTTATATATATTTTGTTGAATTGAATTCATTTTTTTTTTGTTGAACATATATTTTGATTGTAAAACCTTATCGGGATTACATTCAATTGATGTACACGTTTTGCAATAATTTATTAATTTCGTTATTTAAATATTTTCCAAACATTGAAATGGTTTTATTCATTTTATTTATTTCGAGTAAATGTTTTATGCAATCTTAACATATAACTGATAGCTTAATGAAGAATTCCCTTAAAATTTTGACACTGAGTTAGAACACATTTATTACAAATTACAGAAGTAATTACATATTTTAATTTTATTCAATTGATTTCTTATTTTACTAAGGTAGAAAATTATTCTAAAGGCTATGATTTAGTTTTAAAATAAATTTTATAAACATATTTTACTAAACATGAACTTGTTACATAGATAGAACGTTTGTGAGCGTGAATTTAGAGTAGAAAGACCAAATATTGAAAGCATATCTTATCCCAGAGAATGTATTTTGTCTTACTGAAATTACGGCCGTATTTAAAATTTTATTAATGTTAAAATCTCAAATTCGGTAGTCGTTTTGTCTATGGCTTAGTTTCCATGAGGTAAAATATATCTTTACTGGGATACGTTCAATATTATTTATTTATTTTTGTTCAATTATTATTTATTTGTTCAATTATTGAGCGTTTTCTAATCTTCTTTAAATTAATTCATCAAATCTTGTAACAAAAACGATATCAAAATATTTTACTTATGTGCTTTCGATATGCACGTAACATGTAAACTTTCCTTATTGTATGCTCTTTCGTTTGCCGAAATAAATAGTCATGACCTTAAATAAATACTTTCCTAACAATTATAATTAAGATATCGTCTAGCCAGAATATTCTTTTCTTACTCGTGATTTTCTTCTTTTCCCTGTCTGACGAAGAAGATAAACTATTTGTTTAATGTGATCTGGTTTGATTTGCTAGAAATTATCTTGACTATTTCTGTTATGTCAGTTTCTTTACCGATTCAAACACTTGTACAACATTCTTAATACTTTCAATAGTTTTCAATTTGTAACAGATAATGATTCGCTTAGTTAGCATTGCTCTAGAATTGCGAAATGGGTTGTTGATGATAAACTTTGAAATGACGGGATTAAGTTTGACGAGGAGGATTTATAAATTGATAACTGACTGTCTCAATGGCCAAATAGGAAATTAAGAGTTCAAACGTAATTATCGTACTCCAGTCTTTAGTTATTCTTTCCAGCGTTTGGTGGAATCATTTGTCATAGATAAAGTGATTGTGGATCGTGCTTGCACTCGTCACACCTATTTTGTCAATTAATTTGCGACTAACAATGCGTCTAAAGATTCACGTTCGGTCGAAAATTCAGAACTATAAGACGGGAGTTGTCATAAAGGGAAATAATAATGTAGATATTAAGAAACTCTATTTGAAATATAAATCTATTACTCTATTTGAAATATAAATCTATTACTCTATTTGAAATATAAATATATTACTCTATTTGAAATATAAATCTATTATTCTATTTTAAATAGAAATCTATTACTCTATTTAAAATATAAATCTTCGTAACTTACAACATAGGAAACTTCAGGTTGAAACTACGAAAAAATTCTTTAGGAACTTAAGGTTTTCTATGCCTAGTCAAAAATACTTTTTTTTTTAAAGAAATGTATTTATTTTGGAACAAAAATATTTTTAATGAAAACATTTTGTCTAATCTTAAACACAAAGAACCAATGGGCTTCTTACCCTCAGAGTTTCCTTAAGACATTAAAAAACGGCGCGTGAAAGACATAGCTTAAATTCTGAAGTGAAGAAGCGTATTTTTCTCTTGAAGCTGCTTGAAATTCTAATACTAAGAGTTATCTTATAAATATTTAAGCAAAAACTATTTAATATCAGATAAGTTACCGAATCATTGTAAACCCTCTATTTTTACTCTAAATTGCATAGTTTCTATTTTTCTACTGAGTTTAAATATTTTGAAAAGTGAAAAAAGATAAATCAGCACTACTTTTTAATATTTAATTTTTCTTTAATTTAAGGCACAATATTTCATTTTAAGACACACTATTGTATTTATAAAAATAAAAGATTATTTAGAAGTAGAGGAAATTACTTTAATATGAAATATTAATTAAGAATTAATATTTCCTTTTGCATATGTAGTCTAAGCATCTTAAGAAATTTTTATTTAAAATGCCAAATAAGTGTAGGTTTCAGAGCTGTGGTTAGAAAGTTTTTATTGATATCACTCAAGTATGATGAAAATACTTCTCTGTAAAAGACTTTTATCACGCAATACATATTTCAGAAACATTCGTTAACAACTTAAGAAAAGTTTCGTGAGATGGGGTGATCAATAAAATATTTTTCTTTTTTTTCCAAATTAAAGTCTGTTAAATCATGGTGAACAAAAAAAATCTGTAAGATATAAGTTTTCAACAATGTCATACTTAGAATTGGTAAAAAATAAATCAAATATTATTTTTCAAACAGTTTGCGTAAACTGAAATTTTGAGAAGAGTTTGTAGCTATTTTTATTTAAAAATTTATTTATTACAAACTAATTAAATTGAATTTTTAATTCGGCCAGATATATATTTCTTACTGAATTTATTCTATACATAATTCTATTCATATTCTATGAAAAAACTCAAAATTCTGCAACGAAATAATATTCCAAAAAAGAGAAATATTACATTTCTTATGTACACTAAATAATTAATGTAAAAAAAAGTATTCGCGATCTAAAATGATTCCACGTGTGTTTATCTTTTCGATTCCAAAATAAATATCAATAAAATTTAATGCTCATCGAGAATAAACATTTGATGGAAATATTTAATTATTTATAAAGATCATAATCATTTCAAAATATTTACATTATATTAAATAATGTTCTTTATAGTATTTTATTCATGTTTTGAAATGAAGATAAAAATTTTAAAATTTTCTTTCTAGTTTTATTAAATCTTAAACTACAGATATATAAAAGAAGTATATCAAAACAATAAAAATGAATAAGACTTACCTTCAAATTTTATTCTTTAGACAAACAGGGACTTTTTTCTGAGGATTAAATTCGATCTTTTGTTTCAATGTATATTAAAATGTTGCTTTAATTTTATATATTTGAATGCATGTATATAATCATAAATAATTACATATGATTACTGAAATTGTTTCTTCCAAAATCAAAAAAATTGTTTCAACAAGCCAGAAATGTTATTTTAATAAACAATATTGTCAGTTTGCAAAATCTTGACAACTCTCAAATACAATGAGTCACAGCTGTTATAAATTAATACAAAGTTATTAATATTTTAGAGTTCTTTTATAAAAAAGACTCTCCAAATTTTTAAAAATATTTAGCTTCTTTTCTTTCTTTCCTTTTTTTTTTTTACCAAAACCTAAAAAGAATTATTTTTGTTTCAACAATTCTAACCGAAAAATTATCGGTACGAATCATTTCAAAAAAGACGATTTATCGTTTTCAAAAATGTTCCGTGGAACAAAACAACTTTACTTTTCAACTTTAAAACGTCCGATATGAGACCAAACCATGGAATATTGAAAATAAAAACTATTATTGAAAAAAACAGCTGCAACCTGCGGGGCAACAGCTGACTTTTTTTCCAGCTGCTCGCGCTGGAGTGAAAAACCTCTTCTCAGGGGTTTTTGTTGTGTTCAGGAGAAGACTGTTTTCCGGCTTGTGACGTTGTGTAGAGATAAGAACCGACTGTGCTCATGATTGGAGTCTGTCAGAGGAGTTAGATCCTCCGTGTACCTGTGCTCTGCGCATGCTCAGTGGTTGGAGGATTGGGAGGGTAAAATAGGGAGGGATTTCGGAGGTTTATTTCGCTTTGTTTTTGATAACGTGAAGTTGATGTTTTAGATAAGAAAAAGTTAGAAGCTCCTAGGATATGGTATTTTTCATTAAGAAACTGTAATTAATATAACTTTAGTTTCTAAGATTCTGGAGCAGTGTTCAGTTAATTTAAGTATTACCTCGATATTTATTCCAGAATTATTTTATTTTTGGAGCATTGCAAATCCCTTACAAGTGAATGTGTTTTTGTAAAAATTGAAGCAAAAGAATGAGAAAAAAATCTCGTGATAAACCTTTCATTTTATTCGCAAAATCTTTATTTGTACAAAATCACAATTTGCGCGATAGTTATTGGGCTTAAATAGACAGAACTTATAAATATTAAATATGTGATATTTGTTTTTATGTTTGTAGGATTGAATTTCTTTTTCTTACTACAAAAGATTTTTTTAAAAAAATGATGAACATTATTTTAAAATCAAATCACCTTTGCAATTAACTTTTTAGATTGAGCTGATTTCTTCATGGCACTAAATGCTTTTTGGAAAAATACAAATAAAGAAAGATAGAGTTATTAATACAAATTTCCTTTTTCGGAAAACAATTTGCTTTGAATGACTGTGAATTTTCGTTACTTACTATTTCAGATTATTTAAATTTTATGGAATTATTACGATATAATTATAAGAAACTGCTTACTTCAGTTGAAAAAAAATTATTGCACAAATAGTAAGAAAAACTAATTTTGTGGAAATTCACAGTTTCCTTTCTATTCCCTTTGAAATTAACATTTGATGTACATACTACGAATATGAATTTTTTTTTATGTACTTTCTAACTATTAATCTAAAATGCGTTTTTTAAACAAAATTGCAAGTTACGTATTTTCAACGAGAAATTCGAAAACATTTTCGTTCTTTCAATGTCTCGCTATTTCTGAAATTACTCTTTTAATCTTTTTTTTTTTATCTGATATCATTTCTAAACAAAGGACGCTAAATAATCTTTAAAATAAATTACGACTATTTTTGTAAGCTTAAAATTTAAATAACAGTGATTTTCGAATAATGAAAATATACAAATTCCGAGATTAGTAAATAATTAAAAATTATATTGCTGGTGTTTTCAAATCAAATACAAGCAAATTTTACACAGCAAGAAAAGATAGGATAATTTGTATAACATTCACTATAAAATAATATCATTTTGTAAAATTTCACGTTGTTATGAAACTTGTTGAACCTAACTGAGATAGATAAATATATAAAGCATTTATACTCGTAATATAATTGATACACAAATACTCATGTAATATATAATGCTCAGTAACTGAAATAACGCATGAGCAACAATGATATGACCATTTTTGCATACCAATAAACAAAAAAATGTTTAAACAATACATATGAGGAACTTTTTTGAAAATTTTTATTAACTCTAGCTATTTTATGCTAAAATTATTTCCTTTAAAAAGAGTTCACCATCCAAAACATTTATAAGAAGATTAAATAGATTTTTTATATAATGAAGATAATATAGAATGAAGATAATATAGATTTTTTATGATTTGATTATTTTTACAGAAATGCTTGTGACACTATCATTTCCTGTAAATATGATGAAATTATGAATAAATACTTTTAAGAGAAAAATTTAAAAAAATGAAAGAACTATTATGAATAGTAATAATAACCGTAGTATTCTTGAAAAATAATTAGACTTTTAATTCTTAGACTTTTTACAAATTTTGTTATTATGAATTATTTATATATTTCATCAATGATTGCAAAAAGTATCACCCCAGAATGAAAATTAAGTGTTACAACAAATAAAAATTAATGGTGACATATGTAGAAACTATGCAACTATATATATATGAATAGAAAATGGATATTTTTAAGAAAGTTAACTCATAAGGATATTTAAATTATTTCCTTATTCTCACGTGTTCAAAAAATTGTAGGAGCTCTTGAGTATTTCTAAATAATTAAAAGTTAACTACAAATTTTTATAATAAAGCAAAATATTTTTATATCTTAACTATTATTTTTTATTTTCATGTTTAGATTTTAGTGGTTTGTTATTTTCATTATTATTTTTTAAATTTTAATCATTATCATTCTTATATTTTAATTTTAATCCTTTCTAATATTTTTAAATTTTTTTTCAAAACAATTTCGTACTTTCCTTCTTTAATTCTAATTGCGTTCGTATATTCAAGCATTTCCAGAAATCCTACGTTTATGCTTGACGGATTTTATTTTACTTAAAGAAATACCGAGGCTTGCAAATTAAAAGAAATGATGCATTTATTTCATAAAAACTGGCACTAAATGAATTCATAGGACATGATATTGAGGAGTAAAAATAATTTTTAATTCATATTTAAATTTATTATTTATGTCCTAATTTTGACGAAAGCGTTAATCTTTTTATTAAAAAAGATGCGGAAAGCAAGTTATGATCTACGTTAATGTGATGACGTTTTCCCTGTATTTTTTTTTCAGCAAGACCTTGATTGTCGCCAGTTGCGTAATCCTGCTATTCGTTTAGTCTTATTATAAATATAACTTTGATGAACATAGATATACTGTTTGTTTTTAATTTTGTTTATTGTATGATATTCATAAGAATAACCAACCAAATTCGGAGAATTAAGTGTTGATAATAGAAATGTTTTGCTTTTACCATTAAATATATTGTAGGGGTGTTTAGTAAATGAAATTCAGATTGATGTTTAAAAGTTTTCGACAATATTATTATAAATAACTTGTATATATTTTTGCAGTATTACTGGAATACTAGAAAGTGCAATACTATTTCTACCAATACGTAAATATAGCAATGTTGCATATCATTCCTCGGCAATTCGAGACAATATTTCATGAAAAAATGCATTACAGCTAAAATTAAGTATCTCATAATTGTTTGGCTGTTTGTAACCATTTTATGTAATACATATATTACATTTCATAAGGTCCAGTGACAATCTGGTATAAATACGATGAAATATATTTGTCATTGTACACCATATCACTGAATATTCAAAATGCAATATAATTGAAAAAGCTATTTTTTTTCCTGACAAAGAATGAGTTTACTTTAAATTCGTGAGTATCATTTGACTATTATAGTTACGTTTATCTACAAAGTTGGAATTGTATCAGAAAAAAATATTATTGGGAAAGTACGTGATAAAGTAAACGTGTCGTATTTTTAAAAATAGCTTTAACATGAATTTTGAAAGTAATTTGCATTAGCCGGGAATGGACAACCTTGTCGATATTCTTTCGCACGATATGCTTGCTGCCAAATTAGTACAAATGGTCCGTGGTGGCATGTTTTCCCTTGGTTTAAACAAACATACCACAGTTGAACGAATCGTCGTCAATAATTCTTTATGCGGAACTTTGTTCTGAGGAGCTGGAACATCATTTCAGTATGCATGTAACAGCTACCAAGATAGGATATCTTTTATCGATTGAGATATCTTTTATCTAAAAGGATATCTTTTATCGACATAAATAGTTACCAGAAAAGGAATATAAAATTAATTCAAGAAATAAAATGGTTCTTAATAGAGAAAACATTAAATTTGAAAAAAAAAAATCTCTTTAGTGAGATATATGGGGCTGTATGATGATGGAACAAAGAAACTGAAAGCTTGGCTGAATATGTGACAGTTTCAGTCTTAGATTAAGTTATGTATTTAATCTGTTTCAAAATTTATCTTTAAGGTATGTAGAAAATCCTTTCTCACGTTCATATGTTGTGCAAAAGGGTAATAAAATTTAATTATGATTTTTGATGAAACGGTTTATTCATTTGTAATATTGAGTCAGAAGTTAATTAAATAATGATCTATAAAAATAGTTTTAAAGTTACAAGATATCTCAATGTGTTGTTCTTCTTCCAGTTAAGTTACAGATGTATTTATACTTACTTCTCCTTGAAAAAGATTACGTATTTAGTATATGTATATATGTGTGTGTGTGTGTGTGTGTGTGTGTGTGTATTGCGTCTTTCAGGAAAATAGTCATTGAAAGTTAATGGAAAAATGTTTCAAATATTCACAAATATTCATTTTGATTTTTTCATCCATTTTAATTGAATTTTCTGATAATAAGCTGGTGAGAGAACCAAAACATTCGTAATTGTTCGTCAGCCGACACTAGATCTTAAAGTTGATTTTTTTTGCTTAGTTTTCGTTTTATCATGTACACTGAAAATGGTCTGTGTCTTGTAGTAACAGATATTAATGATTTAATTTATAAGAAAAATTTCATATTAGTAAGAAACATTTTCAGTCAAAGAATATCTATAATTCAAGAGGACTAATGAATGAGTAATCAATAAAAAATGTTTGAACTTCAAACTTGAATTTGCATAAGCGTGTCAAAACTTTACTAAGGGAACTTCTGCGCGAAGTGGTTAAAAACCGTGAATACTTACATAGTCCTCACAAAAAATATAGAATAAGCGGCAGTTTGTAGCACGCGATTTTATGAAATTTCCTATTTTTACAGCATCACTTAAAGTATTATATAACTGCAGGAATACGCTTACATGCCAATGCTTGTCTATGGATATAGAAATGAGTCAGTTCAATATAATCGATGATTTCCTTTTCAAGCGACACAAGACCAGAATATCTTTTTGGCAATAATTTTGCATTATCTGAGCCCACATTCACACAATAGAATCAATTTACTCCATTTTTTTTCAAAATAATCATTGATCATATTGAAAATTGCTCCACCAATTGTGTAGGTTTTCAAAGGTTTTTGAAAATCGTGCAATTTCTTGAATGAAATTCCTAAAAATGTTTCCAATGTAGAAAGATGATTCTGTAGGTCGGTTCATCATGCTAGATCGTAAAATAATTCAACTTTATTATCTTTAAAAGTTCACTCTACACATCAATTGTCAAATCATTAATTCTACGTAAACCTATGTTTTTTTTTATTAAAGAACCGAGTAAAATTTCTTTGTTCCATTTTTTCCAAGCTTACACTTTGCGATATTGTTTACACGTAGTCCATTTAAATTTTCTGCCATTGTATGCGCCTGTGTTCTAATCTTGAAATCCTGTAACTTATTCGAAATCATACCTCAAGGGCCATTTTACTTCCTTCGTTTGAAGTTGACAGGAAAGGAGAGACACTACATTTTCTATGACCTGCTAATATCCTTGTGTGTCAGATATTTTGTTTCAAGGCATCTTCGGTAAACTGATAGCTGTGAAATTCTATTGTTGGCACGAACGTCGTTGCAGATTACACATAGGTGTTTTAAGTGCTGACTCTTTTTCGCTAAAATAAAAACACATTTATAGATACTCGCTGTCATATTTTCACTTTTTTCTTTTCTTTTCATCATATTCATCAATCTTTTCTTTTTTATCAATCAAATGAGATGATAGCTCACTACAGCTTACAGTATGATCATCCTGCGTTGTTTTGAAATCAGACGGTGAAGTAGAAGAATGGACAAATAACTGCTTGTCCAGCATTTTATCTGACTCGACAAAGCGAACTGTTTTTAAACATAGATTTGTAATAAAATTATGGGATAAAAATTACTAAAATGTAGTTATACGAGAAGAATATCACGAAACAAAGTTACCGTAACATTTTACTAATCACAAACTAATTCACACGAGGCTTACGAGCATCTGTATGAACGTTCGCTATACAGTAGAAAAAAATATCTACCTCAGGAAGTTGATCTTGCTTTCTGCTTTGCTATCCAATCGGGAACATGGGTCACTTGATGGAGAGACGGTCAAGGTCATGAAAAGTCATTGTTTGAGACACACGTCTGAACTTTTTTAGCGGCTTGCGCCACTTTTGCGCTTAAGATTCTCAATATTCTTAATAAATAATACTTTTAATTATTTAATTTTTTTTCTTTTATAATTTTTGAATTATTAAAAGTGCAGTAAATATAGCAGATATATTTAATATTCTGTTATTTTTCTTTTACATTATTGATTTAAAATTGCTCCATAGTAATATTATTTTCGCGAACCTCTCATATACACGTATCTAATCCCTGTGGGGCTCCATAACCCCCATTTGGGAACCACTGGGTTACGGTAAATCTAAATGCCTGGTGCATTTCATCAAATCGATTTACTGTAAGATTTCCAAGCAGACATAAAAAAGAGGAAGATATACCAGACTATTTTTTTGTAAGCAACTTAGGAGACGATCGAATCATCAGTATTTGCTTCAGTGAAGAACAGTTAATCATTTTAAAACGCCATTAAGTCATACATTTTTTTATTTAATTGATGTTGATCATGCCGAAAAGAATGAAAAATTGAGACTATTTTAGGAACTTGATGTAAAAAAATGGATACTTATTGGAGAAGAAAATAATATATATTATTTATTAAAAACAACCAAAGTATCTTCAAAAAACTAGCCCAATAGCTTTATCCTTTAGAAATTGAATAATATACTTCTCTCTCTCTGTATATATATATATAATCAAAATATCAAACATAAGAAAATTCAACGTATCAATCATAAATTCATACATCAATGCTTAAAACTACATATTTAAATAAATAAATAAAATATTGAGGAAAATTAATATAACTTATATATATATATATATATATATATATATATATATATATATATATATATATATAATAAGTTAAAATTAAATTTAAAACAAAAAAAACCTAATAAGTTATGGAAAAATTATTTGAAAAAGCCAAGGGAAAGAGAGAGAGAGAGAGAAAAGCAAAATTTAGAATAATGGAAATAATGTAATTAATAATGCTCTATATTTTAGTGTTTTTATAAAGTTATTACAACTGATCAAACCATCATTCTTTAGTAAAAAATATTACATTAAAATGTGGTAACAGCCCGAAAATTAGCAAATTCAGAAAATCAAATATAGAAAAGAGAAGTAAGTAAACACACAGTATCATTATAATGAAATTCAAATAAAGAGCAGGCAGTAAAGATATACATAAGCAAATATCTACAAACTGTAAGACCAAAAGTTTTAAGAAAATATTAATTAAACAAAAAGAAATCTAAGAAACTATCTAATTAAATTAAAAAAGCACTCACAAAATGCAAAACTATCAAAGAAAAGCCATATAAATTGTGCACAAAATTTATAAAGAAAACCGCCATTAATCTGAAATTTTTTTAATAGTTATAAAATTAAATAGACCATTTAAACAAAATGCTAATAAATTTTTAACCAAAATATTTTAAGAATAAATAAAACATAATATTCATACTAATCTTACTGCTACTCTATGAAAGAATTCACCGCCAAAGTACACACGGATTGATTGATTTAAAAGAAAACATTCGAAAAATTAGATTTTTAAGTTTTTCTTTTACAAACAAGATTGATAACCAAAAAAAATATTTACAAAGCAATATCAAACATACTTAAAAAACGAAATTAACAATAGATAAGAAAAGAGCTAAAACATGTAAGAAATAGAATTAACTCAAAAATAAAATTAAAGGCGAGTTATCCACTGTATTGACGAAACTATTTATTCAAAAAATATTTAATACTACAAAAAAATTAAAAAAAATAGGTTTGGTTTTATTAACGTCAAATTAGAAGCAACACGAGGGCTACTGGCGACGGACTTCGTAATTATGAACTTCGGTCAAGTGACGAGGACGACACTCCTCTAACTTCCATACTATTCCAAGGAGAGGATATTGGATGCCGTCAGATATAGCGTGCATTAGACCCGGCTACACGACGGTTATTTATTGGCATCGAGGCAAGAACCCGCAACTCGAAAACCGCTAGCTGTGGGTCAGTGACCGTGATCATTAGCTACCGCGGCCATCTAAAAATACAGAAAGATACGAAGAAAAAAGAATGATGTAAAAAGCCAAAAAATGTTATATTGGAAAATATAAAATCAAAATACATCAGAAAAATTACCTGAAATAGACAATTATGATTTTTTGCCGCATTTATAATTTTTATTTTTTAAATTTCTTTTTAAAAAATTAACGGGATATTCAGGCTTTGCTTACGCAAAATAGAATTTGTTCATGTTACTCTGAAACGTAACAGGTAAATTAACTAATTTTCCACTTTAAATAATTATATAAAATATTTTTAAAAAATTTTTATGTTGAAATTGCTATCAAAAGATGGTATTTTTTTAAATATGGAAACTGTAGTTATCTCTCTTCTACAAATGTTACTAATACTCTCATTATGAACTATTTTTAAATTAGCAACTAAGAAATATGTTTCATGAGAATTTATATTGGTTTTCATCAGAATTAAATAATAAGCATTAAATGATAAGTCAGATACACACAGACACACACACACACAAACACACATATAACTATATATATATATGACTTTGATAAGATCCCTAGTATTTATGCCACTATTTGTAAAATGCTGTATGCTAATAAGAAGAATAAATGTGTGATTATTAATAATGCTTTTATTAAAATTAAATATAGCGATTGAGAAATAACTATTACAATGAAATCTTTATACCAAATAAGCAGGTCATACAATGAATATATTTATATTTCCTCATATATTTTTAACTCTTGAACTTCATAAGACACTAATTAAATATAGAACTGTAAATTATTTTTTATCAATACTTCCTTAATTAAAGTACGTAAAATGTTTTAAAAACATTTTGCAAAATATTATAGATGATTTGGATAGAACTGTTACCGTTAAAAATATAGTTAGGAAATTAATAATTACATAAAATATAAAATATTTACTATACTTATGGTTATGACTTTCAAGATTTGTTCTATTATATTGATATTGAAGATTTAATTAGAGTTAATTTAGATAATTTTAAAGGATATAAAATTGATAGTTCTATTTCTTATGGGAAATATATATTTCTTATTAATCTAGTCTTAACAGAAAATTATATTAGTTGTAATGGAAATATCTACAGAATCTTATACTATACCTCAAGTTGGAACTGTTAGAAATAGTCTTGCAAAAATATATTTGCATTTTTATCAATATAATTTTTTAGAAAATAAATATTTCAAGTTATTTAGATATATTGATGCGCCTATAATTTTTCAAATTTACGTTCATCCAATAGTTAAAGCAAATTTATCTTTTTTTCCTCCTAATTTAAGTTTGATTAAAACTAAAGTAAACTTTTACGAAGCAAATTTTTAGATATTAACTTACAATCTGAGAATAATATAATTAATAACATATATGGCAAGAGAGATAGTTTTTGATTCCCTATTATTTAATTTCCATATTTTAATAACAGTTTAAGTTTAAATATACTTATAGAAATATTCTACATAATGTTTTACTTAGAAATATCAAATTAATTCATGGCATTAAATATTAAAACTAATTTAATTGTAAATTTTATATATTTTGTGTATTTTGAGAGTGTAATTTTTTTTTTGTCTTTATCTTGAGATTAAATTACAATTTTTTTTATATATATATTTTAGGGAAAAAAGATTTTCTATCTTTATTGCAGTCTTCATGGGTTATTTTTATGTCAGTTAATCTTTTCACTAAATTTAATTTGTTACTTTAATGCAAATTTCAAAATTTTTGTTTACTTCTTGGTTTTCCTCGCATGTAATTTTAATACACGGGGAGTGTTACACTTGAAATTTTTTGATTTTTTATAATTTTCAGTTGTGGCTTTTTTCTTTAATTTTGGTTCTTAAAAATTTATTTTTGGCTTTGTGTATGTTTTTCTTTTTAATCGATTATATATATATATTGGATTTCAGATTTTGTTCAACATATATTTTTGGTATTATTACCATTTTTAAATAATATACTTCTTGATGGAAATAATTAGACATATTTTTAGAAAAAACAATCTTAATAGTATAAAGCCTGTTACAACATTCAATACATAATTTTCTTTTTTTATGTGTCTTCAATTTTTTTTTTGTGGTTACTTACATTTATTTATATTTTAGGATTAGTTTAATTTTTTCTATGCAATAGACAAGGCTTAGATTTTATCATTATTATTGAATCAGAATTAAGTTTTTTATTATGGCTGTGTTTTAGTAATAATTATTATCGATTAGACATATCACTGGGTAAATAATCTGTTTGCCCTTGATGTATATGACGAAATATTTGCATCTAGAGAACGCTGTTACGAGCACTTTAGCACTCTTTGCTACCGAAAAATGTCGGCTGCCTAGTGACATTGTGTCATGTAAATCATGTTACTTCTATAAAAGCTTCAAATATCCTTAGGGATGAAATCTAAAAACCCTTTATAAAAGTATAAAAAGCTAGAGACTCAGTAAAAAAGTAAAATAGGTTTTCGTAATCATCACTACCCGTGAACAAATAAGGCTAATCGAAAACGAAATTCCATGATCTGGACATAAATGTTTTTTAACTTAACAGGGAAAAAAGGTTAAAATTATTGTTGAAAAAATTTCTAAAATGTATTAAAATGCAATTATTAATTTATTTTCAAAAAGTTAATATGGGAACGAATTAATGGATTACCACTTAGATAATATCGATGATTATGCCTTGAGACACGCTCTTGGAAAACACCGAATATAATTCTCAAATTAATGTATAATCTTTTAAAAAAATGGAACACCTTTAATAACTTCCGTAATTTTCACCATAGCTGGATAAATTTATAATCTATGTTAATGATATAAAGGAAACTAAATTGGGGAGCTTTAGCGACTAATTAATAACTTAATGAGCGGAACCAAATTACAAGGTTCATGAGAATTTATAACGTAAATTAACTGGCATGGTTGATTTAATTCAAAAATAGATGTTTTCTAAAATGAAATCTGATTATTTCTCGATTCATATTTCTCTCTCTCTCTCTTATAGTAAACTTCGTTTAAATGTCGAATTCATAATTTTCTTTCAAAAATCTTTTGAGTCACGGAGGTTTAAAAATGGGTTGTTTATTGTCAAATTAGAGTCTCAAGCATTTAATGGTAAAATATTTTCTATTCAATATATTTTGCAGCTGATGAAAAAATAATTTCCCCTATATTATAAAAGTGAAAGAAAAAGATTCGAAAAAGAAGTATTATTATGAAAAATATGAATTATTAAATACAGTAACAAAAGAGAATGATATGCCAAAAAGTTTATATTTTTAGCTTCCGATGTGTGTGTCATAAAATCGTCAAATCCAAAATTTCATGCTATTTCTTTCAATATTTGAGAATTACAATCAAAATTCGTGTTGTCTTCAGACGTTTTGTACTAAATCATAAATCTTATTTACTGTTCTGCTCATAACAAAGTGTTAAGAAACAGGAAACATGTAAAGAATCATTCTAGTGTACAATCTCTTAGGGTTTCCCCAGATATCTCTGGAACTAAAATATGATTCAAATGAAATTTCGATCATAAGTTATGTACACCACTCAGTATTTATTTCTGCAAAACGTTTGTCTTCTATAACGGGAAACATTTGTTTTGGCGTTAAATTAATTTATCCATTACAGTCTTAATTTAGTTCTCCTTGAATTTTGAGATTTCAACATTGAAACTAATTTCATTCATCTGCGAAGAAACTAGCGAAAGTTGTTAAAGATGTTCTGTTTTTGTGTACAAATTGTACAATTGTATTTGAAAATAAAATGTGTTCTTTAGAAAAAAAAAATTATATGCGTAGTTATTTATTACACTACTCTAGAATTTCATTTAATATATTATTCAAAACTTATATATATATATATGGGGGGAGAAAGAAAAAAGTATTTATATTTAATTATTTAATTTTATATATGCACATCTTAGAATTTTTCATTAGGGACAAAAAAAAATTTGGTATTGTTTTTAATGTAAATTTATTAGTGGAATGCTTAAATGTCAAAATCATCATTGCCATTCCCGGTCAAAATCTTGTAGATTATAAATATTTGATATTTATATAAATTTTTTTTATACAAATATTTATACGTCAGAAGTAAATGAACTGTTAGTGAAATTATGAGCTGATCTACATATTACTTTCTTGTGTTCCTTAAAAGTATTATTTTTATTCTTAACAAATATTATTTTAGAATAGAATTCGTGATAAGGTTAACTATCTAATTACCTTTATATATTCAATTGCGTAATAATGTTTTAAATTGTTTTAGCTCCTTATTAAATTTTGAAAATATTTTACTAGGTGTATAACAGTGATATGCGGTTATTTTTCATAGATGGGGCCGCACATAGATTCTTACGCGTGGTGATTTGTCATATATTCCATTTTGTTTGACTGTGTGAAACCTACAAAACTATACATATGATGATTGTGAAAGTAGAAATTCTAAGTCTTTTTCGAAAACATCGAATTTTATACCAAAAATTGACTTTTTTGCAGGAGATTATGATGCAGTATTCCATTTTGAGAACTCTAATGCTCAAACTAATCAAACATTTATATAAGCTAATGATGAACTAGCACCATTTCAAGATATTTTGGGGCGTTGGTTAAATCAACTCAAAACTGGTGATTTTGATGAGAAGGACAAGGTAAGGAAACCCCCACTCCTAAAAATTTTGTAGGTACCTTATTGTGGACAAAGACTCCCATCACGTTCAATTAACATTAGCAGAAGTCTTCAAAATGACTCAAAAATAAATTAAAGAGCGTTTGCACACGATGAGAAAAAATCCAGAAGAAAAGGAAAATAGATAATACACATTTTGACTAAAAGAATTGGAGAATAGAAAAGTCACCAGCGAACTCTTGCTGAAAAGACATCAACAGAAGATTTTCCTGCATCGAATCATAACAGGTGATGAAAAATAATTTAAATTGATAATCCCAATCGAAGAAAATCATGGGTTGATCTAGCAACCATCAACATCGAATGCGAGACCAAATCGCTTCGAAATGAAGCCAATGCTCTACGTCTTGCAGGGACTAATGGATGTTGTTTATTATGAGCTTCTCAAACCTGATAAAACAATTATTGCCATCCAATACCGACAACAAATGATTAATATGAACCATGTCTTGATTACAGAACGACCAGAATGGATCCACAAAGACATAGAAAAAAGATTTTTCTTCATAATAATGCGCCCAATCATATCTCAAAAGTTGTCGAGGAAGCTTTAAGGTATCCGCACTCCTTTTAAAACGTCATTTTTTTGTCAAAATTTTCGATTTTCGAGTTTTAATGCCAGTTTAAAATCTAAACTTTTTTCTTTCTCATAGTTTTTGAATTTTATTTATACCTCATTTAGAACTTAAGTTAGAGGGATTTGAATTTTACTCCGTAGTTAAATTTTAATTGAATTTGAAAGTTTGTTTTTGATTTTTCTCAAAATGAGTTTTCTCGACATATTCACGTATGACAACGTAGATATCAGAAAAAGTTAGGAACCAAATTAATTTAAATTTTGCATGTATCTTTTTTATATAATGTTTAAGAACCCCTACTACTTTCACGGTTGTAAAATTGATACGTTTTTAGTAGCAAAGGGGTAAATCACGTACTGTTATAACTTTTTCTTGATTTTTCTTTGTGATTTGACTCGAAACACAATAAAAATTACAGAAATATGATTTTCATCATGAAAGTAGTACCAGTCTCAAAAATTGTTATGATCAAAAAGATAAAATTTGCATAATAATGACATTTTTGTTTACTTTTGAGTTATGAGCGTTATTCGGATAATCAATTTATGTACTATTTTCACCATGTTTTCCAATCCAAAATTTTTTTTTGGATTAAAAGCAGATTATTAAATGGTTTTTTTTTATAGTTTTAGGTTATATTTTAATATTAAAAAATATTTTGATAGCAAATATCAATGTATTTCAGAAAAATTTCTCCGAAGGTGTACGGATACCTTAAATGAATTGAATTGGGATATGGTACCTCACTCACTATAATGACCGAACATTTCTCCTTCGGCCTATCACTTATTCCGGTCGATGGTACACGAATTCTCTGAGCACGAATTCTCTTTAATTTCAAAGAAACGATAAAGGTCAATTTATGTTTTCCGTGAAAAAATGACTTTTCATCGCCGCGGAATTTTTCTTTTGCCAGATACATGGAAAAAATAGCGTCGAATGGAGTATACTTCAAACAAATAGCTTTAGCCACTAACTTCAAATTGACAAGTGTTTTTCCTCCAAAAATTCCACATTTCATAGATATACATCTGGTAAAATCTGTATAACCTCTTAAAATATTTAGTAATCCAAAAATACGCTTTGACAAAACCTTTATTCTGATACTCATTTACCAAACATATCCAATTTTTTCAGAACATTTTACATCAATTGGCGTTACTTTTTATTATAAATTTCTAAAATATTTAATAAGTTACTTTCCTTACACGAATCACGTATTATTTACCTAGAGTTTATAATTTTCATCTATCACGAATATCTTAGCAAAAACACGACTTAAGTACTTCTTTTTGCCAATTAAAAAAAAAATGTATCTGTAGTAAAAGCTAAAACTGTTTTGTTCTATAATTTTGAGAAACTAAGGTATCATAATTGTTAAGTATATTATTCTAATTAACCGAAAAGATAGAGTATCTTACAAAATAAGCATTCTATGATAAAATTGAACTTATTTGTGAATTTGGTGTACTGAAAATGATAAATATACATAAAAAGATGTGTAAGACTTTAAATAAACATTTTTTTACACGGGAGCAGTTCAAAATTCTTTTGAAAAACTCGATTTATATCCTTTAGTATTAAATATACCTATTGCGCTGATAGTTAAATTTAAGTAGTTACTCAAAAACATGGTATGACCAAAATAAACTATACAGAGACATGCGCTTGGGATAAAGAAAAAAACATCTTAATTTATGTATTAAACTCCCACAATGCAAGGAATTGTTGATTTTATATAAATTTTATATAGTTTGAATAATATACATTACACAAAATCAGAAATTGTAATATATATATATATATATATATATATATATATAGTTATATATATATGTATATGTGTATGTGTGCGTGTTTTATGTAAAATCCAAATCAGTATAAATTATATTTTTATAAGAAATTTATACAATTTTCTGAGACGAAACTCCGTTTTGTTCTTAAGTTATATTAATCATTAATGGAATTTCTTAAGCGGCCGTTCTTTGTGAACTATTAGTACAAAATTGGAGTTGTAGGAGGAGAAAGGATCGAATTTTCTAAAAGTCAAGGACAGAGAAAATGTTTCCGCCTTATTGGCGGACGACATCTTGCATACGAAAGCAGCTGTCTGGAAAATAACTTTTGAGCAGATGTCTCACTTCCAATGTCTAAAAAAATGGAAAAAGTAGTTTTTTATTATCTATTTGGAATAACTACATTTCATGAAAATGGTCGAAATATATTTTCAAACAAGAAAAAATAAATAAATGCCAGCCTTCTCATGAATTTTAAACACGTGCAATAAAATTTATTCTCATAGTAGTAATACTTTCAGCTTATTATTTTACATTAGGTTTGCTTTCACTAAATGTAAAGACAAAGCTTGAATTGTCCTTTTTCAAATTGAAATTACTTTTAGAATTTATGTTCCTTATGTTAAATGAAGAATACATTAGTAAAAGTATTGATTCATAAAACAATAATTTAATCTAAAAACGTATAAATGTAGATATGTAACAAAAAAAATTAAATTATTATTTGAATTTTTCAAAACATTCCTTATAATATGTAATTATTAGTTCAAACAATACTTTTTAATGTTATGCTTATGTATGAACCATTATCTTCTACATTGTATTTTATTTCTAGTTATACATATGATACATTGAAATTAAATTATACATAAAATTTTAAAAAATTATAGTCCCTTCATTGAAACACTATTCTAATCTGTATATAAATAGGACTTTCATAATGACAAAAATAAGGCTGGAAAAAAAAAGTTTATTAAAATACTAGTTCAAACGCTTTTAATGCTATACAGACTTGAAAACATGTCTGCTATTTTCGTCAGAATTGCTCTTGGTTTGCTTAGAGAACAAATCAAGCCCGAGTGTTTTAACAATGATATAAATTAGTCTAAGCCCCTTTTAAAGCCATATTAATATACTTACCACCAACTTCTTCAATTTTTAACAATGAAGTGTAGCATTCTACAGCTGTGTAAAGCAAATACGAAAGTCCTTAGAAATTCCCGGAAATAGAGCTTGTAGCATCGTCGGAAATTGTTTGTTTCTAATAAGCATCATCACCCACTAAACAGATGTTTAAGTCTCATCTTCTCGTATTCATCATCATAACACCTTTCGCACCTCAAAAATTCTTCGTCATAACTTTTGCAGTCATTGAGACATTCTTCACCTTTTGGGGGAAAGATTAACCTGCAGCAAGCCAACGTTTTGATTTTCGCTTGATATCCAGTGCATGAGGATGAATCCAGGTTTCATCGAAGGTGACAACTCGACGCGGCAGCAATCAAATTTTGATTTAACAGGAAATGACTACAAAATTAAAAATAATTTATTGATCCCTGTCATATTTGTTTCGGCTCCATTTGACAGAGGGCAGCACCCAACGGTAACAACAATTTACCTTAGTGATGCCATTTGTCTTCAAACACAAGTCCTTTTTGAACCACCCTCTTACTTACCACCAACTTCATCATCTTCATCAGTTTTGAAACCAAAAAGTAGGCATGGGATGAAGAATAGTGGACAACAATAGGAGACCATTTTCCTCTGGTATAGCTCTTCATACTTTGAAGCATTTCCATTTTGATTTATTTATGATTACTACAGTAGAATTTATAAACTCAGAGATTTATAAACACAGAAGTCAACAAATGTTGCAACAGTATGTAAATTCAGGAATTATATTTGACAATTCTTAATAATTTACCTCCAATGGAAATCATGGAAAGTGCTGTGTACAAATTCATAACGATGCCATCGTCTAAAAATATTAAATATATTTAATTTACTATTCTTCTAGCACATTGAAGCATAGGTAAAATATATTTCATAAATAGGGAGAAGTGAAATTCAAAAATAAAGAAAAAGTATAAATTGATATGTGAATAGCAGACGTTGAGCGATAGTATACATACTTATTAAATACACTCTATAACAAAAAAAAAAAAAAAAAAAAAATACAAAAACAAAAACGAAGCACCAAGAAAGAGTTCTTCGATGGAGACAAAAATTGGTGGATAGGAAAATTATGTATTGGAAAGGAAATGTTTAAAATTTCAGAAAAATTTAATGATTTATTTCAGAGTTACATAGTTACAAAGTAATGAGCTCAATAAGGAGTTGATCCATTCACCACGCTCAAACTCTGACAGTTGCACATAATGAGCTCGAATGTGGGAAGGCATTTTTTTGAGTCGTGGAAAGGTATCGCAATGCAACAGAAAATTTGATCATGAGATTGAGAATCGCTTCTAATACACACCTACTGAGTGCGCAGAGTCGATGCGCTGTAGCTCCCGTTATTCATTCAATGGATGCCAAATCTTAATCATTTGCATGTTTGGTCCAAATGTCTTTGCATGCAAAATTTCATTATAATCTCACAAATCCTTCTTGGTGTTTCGTTTTTCTTTTCTTTTTTTTTTTTTTTTTTTGTTACAGATTGTATAGCTAAATACCAAAACTATTTTAATATACCACTACCAGAAAAAATAGCTCTATAAAGAGTTAAACTAGCACATGTTCTAAATACTTTGACGAAACTATATTTATAGTTATTGTTTTAAATTTTCTTCATAGTTGTATTGAGGAAAGATTAAATATGTTTCATGTGTTTTAGGAATATCCACCGATTTCCTGAGAAATTCTAAATGAACCTAAGGAGACATAAGTGTTAAGGATAACCACCCATTTCCTGAGAAATTCTAAATAAACATATGCCAATTATGAGATCGATAACCCTTTTGATTCTAGGATTCATTACGCCAAGAAACATTCCTCAAACATGAAAGATACTATCACATTTCAAAAAGTTCAAATTATTTCCAATTTTAAGTAATCATAAAATTTATTTAATAACGATTATTCTATTTCTGCTTTAACTTCAATCCAATGACGTAACCAATTGCATTAAAATATTGACCATATTATGAATTACATGATAGTATATTACGTAGCGTTTCCGAGATGTGGCTATTAACCCGTTCAAGAACGTGATCACGTATATGTGATTGCGCAATTCTCCTTTCACAGCTCACGATATCATGTATGTGACAGATGTTTTCGTACTACCGGTCTATGATCACACAGGTAGGATTTCAAATTGGAACGATTTATTTGAATTTTTAGCGGCCATTAGATGGCGGTTGAATTTCGTTATATTTTCTCAAATCGTTTTCCACAGAGTGTTGACCTTCGATTCCCGTTTATGTCTCCGATTTTTTTTTTGTGCTTTTTTTTTTTTGCTTTTTGCTGTTACATCAGGGGAAATAGAAATTTAATGTGTTTAAACGCAGTTTAAATTAATTTTAAACAGCGTTTGTTCGCTTCTTTTGGTCAGATTCTGCGTTTAAAAGGCTGTGATTGATTGCTCGCTGGATTTTTCTTTATATTTATACGGGGGGGGGGGTTGATGAAATGCTTGTTGGTTAGAGTTGAAAGTAAATTAATCGTTCGCAATATGGAATTTTGTATGTTTTGGATCAGTCTTATCTTTGCTATCATGGTGAAAATTTTGAAATATCTGAGTAAAAAAAGGCAAGGAGACAATGTATTGTGTAAAAAAAAGGTTCCCTAAGAGAAAAGAAAGGAAGCTGACATATAATAAAACAAAATTTGTAATGTAGGGCTTTGTCTGGAATAGTGTTTCAAAATGTATCATAAGCTTCAAAAGTTTTAAGTATTATTTAGTAAATTTATTTCATTTATTTTATATATTTTTGTATTCAGTTCTCTAATATTTTACATATATTTTAAATACTCGTACATTAAAAAAATGACATTTATATTGTTGTTGTTTTCGTAGCAAAATAATTTATTTATCAAAATGAATGCAATTTCTAAATTCGCAATTATTTTTTAAATATCACAAAAAGGTTACTACCATACATTTACATGCTATCAGTGATAATAATCTGTAAGTCTCAGCGTATTTAATCGCAAGGATGGTGTTAAATGGATTTTTATATGAAATTAGGCTTAATGATGAAAATCGCCCGGTCTCCTGCGTGCGTGCACTTTCAGAGTGTGCAGACCTTGGAAAACGGTTCTTTCTCTTTTCGGTTAAATAGCGCGTCAGACGCTGTATCAGAAGTATGCATGTACCAAATGCTAGCAACCAACAGCAGTTTAGCATGAAGCCTTCTTTTGCAAATGCAGAGTCTCTCGTTTCTGTAAAAAAATCCGTATAACCGTAGCCATCATTCGCATTAGAGTTCTTTCTTTCTTTCTTTTTTTTTTTTTTTGTTCTGACAGAAAAATAGTAACTGAGCAACGAATTTTTGTGAAATTTTATATGAAGCTATAATAACTACTGAAACTTATAATTTATTGAAAGAAGTGTATGGTAGAATTTTTACTGCGTGTACGTGTTTTGACTTATTTAAGCGTTTTCAAGTTGACCGAGAAGACGTTGAAGATAATTCACGTCTGGGTCAACCTCCCATGTCAAAAACGGATGACAATATCGAAAAATTCGGTAAAATGGTTCAATCTGATCGTCAGTTAAGTATTCGTGCGATTGCTGAGAATGTAGAAATTGACAAATAATCATTTTACTGCAAATCTTTCCTCTAAGTCTAAGAGTCGGTCTATTCCACATTGTCCGTTTAAGCTGCGAAAGAGAAACGGCACGCGTCCTGAAGGAGCTGACAGAGGATTCCAGAACTGTTTAGAACAATGAAGGATTCACATGGAGCGCTGTAGGGATAGAGGAGGGGTGTATATTGAAGGTGATAATAAGTAAATATGTGTCACATCAAAATAAAATGTTTTACAGCTTCACTCTCGTTATTTAATAGCCACGCTTCGCAGAAGCAGCACGAGACTGTTGGTGACAGATCATGTAATTTTGAAAATCTCGGAATTCCCGTGCCTAAGAAGACACCTAAGCTGTCACCTCATTCTCCTAATTTCCGCACTACCTCAATGTGAGAGTTTCGCCAGAGAATTCGCGTATTAACCCCAATAAACAAAGGATTTTAAGTATCATTGTTACTCCCATTCCATGATTAGACGCAGGTCACGATCTTACGACTGTGACCATTAAGCTACCGCTGCCACTAAATTATCTGGAAATAAAATAATATATAAAATAATTTTCACATTTAAAAATAATAATAGCAATATGATGATATAATGCTAACTTCGTGATTCATATTCGTATTTGTGAGTCTCTTTTATGCTTTAATTTATGATGATAATTAATGACCGCCACTTCTTAATAAATTAAACTGAGGCTTAAATTTTTTATTAGACTTGTATGAGTGTTAAGGGAACTAAATATGCAAGTTTAAATGTCGCACTTATCGTATATTAAAAAGTAGATAAGTTGCTTTTATTTTACTTATTAAACTAGTAGAAACTTAAATGACTGTGATTAAGAATGTGCGCGTTTGGGTGGCTGTGTTGGTGTTTGATGATGAAGGCAAAAACATTTTTGTATGAAAGTCTAAAAATTTCTTCGACTAACATTAAGAATTTAATAATTTTTAAAACTTTCCGTTAATTGTTTCAAAAATATTATTACGAAAATTTCTGGGTTTAATCGAGTGAAATCAAATCCAATACGGAATATAACGACAAATGTTTCTTTGTTCACAATTCTTCAGGATGGCACACGGATAGCAGAGCTTGGACAATAACAGCACGAACAGAAAACATAAGATTTGTACAGGTTAGCGACGCAGATACAGGAAAAAACAACATTTTTAGGACATTCAAAATTATATCAGCAACGTTCAGCTTGCTACCTTACCAGTTCTTTCTACAGACAAACTCTTTTGTATACTCAACACCTCCAGGGTAGGCTCCGACAATTCCCGGCAAATACACGTTGCTTTTCCGCAAATTTCCCAGCACTCTCCACTTCCAAGTGAAGCGTTATCTCATGTTTGTAACAATATATTAATTTCCTAAAATTTCAAACACACATTATTTAATGGAAAAATGTATATATTGTGCGATTTCATAAAAATTGTGTTGCAGAGGTGGAATTTTATCTTTATTATTAGAGGAATAACAAACTCTATTTATATTTAATTCTATATGCAAAATGGGGAATATATTGACATGGATTACACATAATTATTCTTTACAAATAAACGCTATTTCTTCATACTGCACATTTTTGCCACAATGGAAATTAAAGTATTTACATTATTAATATTATTTGTTTAATGAACCTGACAACAGCAATATATTTTTAATTATTATGGATACTCTTGTGTTCTACGTATGCATTCAAAATCTGAAATAATACATTTTATATTAACAATGCATGCCGGCTTAAAATAATTTTGCAGAAATCTAATAAATAATACATTATATATCTAAAAATATTATACTCCTGCAAATTAAACTTTTCTTTTTTATTTTAAGGTTACAAATAAATGAATCACATTACAGCAAAAAAAAAATCTCCCATTTTGTTATATATTTTTATCTGTTACTAATACAAAATTAGCGATAAGATCATCTAATCCTTTATTAAAGTTATTGATCTGTAATATATAGTCTTCGAAAATGTTAGATTAAAAAAAACCTTTTCTTCTTACGAAAACCTTATATTTTTTTCATTGCTAATTGGTTCATTAATAATTCTCTTAGAACTTATCGCTTGGTTTTTCTTTAATAAAAAAACCAGTTTTTGTACGGAAAGACAATATCTTTGAAAAGTCCTTCAGAGAGTTTGCTAAAAAAATCTACGTAGAAGACGCTCCTCTTTTTCATATAGCAATTTTAGTCTTTTCCTTTGAGGATTAAGTCCTAATCATTAATATAATCTTGTGGTATGGCTGTAATATGACATAAATCTTACCAAATAAATAAACTAAATCTGTTGTTTATATTTTAGTGAAGTAACATAATGGGAAATGCAATTTACGCACTTCGCTTCTTGTATACGAAATTTGCCAGATGTTTACATTACTTTGCGGAAGAATCTAATAAGAATATATCTGTCTCTTTATTTTATCTAAAAGAAAGTAATATTTAATTAATAAAAAGTGATTTAATAAAAACGACGTGAATAAAGCATACATAAGAATGAATTAACCATTGAAATTACGCGATATGGAGGTGAGAATTCTATTTTTAAAAAAATTCTCTAACTTTATTTTAAAGTTTCTTTGGATTCCTTTCAAACTAATTTTAATTTTAATAATATATAATTCGAATAATAAAAAAATATTTTAATATTTACAGGCATTTACTAAGGCAATTCTTCCTGCCCTTTTAGATTTTCAATACAAAAATTACACAAACGTTAAACTTTCGAATGTAATATAGAAAACTTACTTACATTACACTTACCGTATAATTTAAGACCCGCTCATTTTATATATACAAGTTGATTATTATAATTACCGATATATAATTCTGTGTTAAATGATATATTCAAAGGAGTAGAATCAAATTTGGAAAGTAGGTATTATTAAGTATGTACACAAGAATGATGTGAAATACAATAGTCCGTCTCTCACGTTACTATTAAAATGATAAAATTTTATGTTTCAAATTGTAATATCTACTTTTTGTCATTGAAATATGGTCCTCACTATAAAAAACATAAAATGGTATTAGAACAGTATTTATGAAATGAATAGAAAGTAAAATAAATTATAAAATATACAGAAGCAACAGAAAAGTAGCTCTTTTTATGTTTCATACGTTTTTAAAATCTCCGTCCTCACTCACGATAACACTTTTCATGCGGCGGATGATAGAGAGTATTATGACATGGGAGGAAGAATCTGCTGAATCTCATTTGTAATTGTATGTTTCATAATAGACAAAGTTTGCGCTTTGATATTTCCACTTTGTATTTCAAGTATCCCCACAGCCAGAAATACATTGGAGTGAGATCGGGTGACGTTAGCGGCCTTGGGAAACTGAAATATCGTAAGATTAATTTTGACACCTAGATTTGGTTTTAATAAACGTTTAACAGAACGGTTTACACATGAGGCACCAGCATCTTGCATTCATGCTACCTCAGGCAAAACATTTTTCTGTTGGAAATATGAAAAAATATAACTTGTTAACATTGACTCATAACTAGCACTCGTAGTCACATTTGTTGGAAGATTGTTGTAGAAATCGTTTCATAAAAGTAAGATTTGGGGATGAAAAACGTTTAATTTGGATATGCACGTCATTGAAAAAATTTACAATTTTCTAGCTTGTTGCCTCGACCGTAATTAGAATACTAGGTTATTCTTGTTGTAGCGTCTGCTTTTCAGTATTAAACTCTATAGGTATCTTAAACTCGAATTAAATCAAGTTCAATTAAAGAACCATCAGAAAAAGGATCACACAGTTTATTTAACTATTTACACATAATATATAAATTCGCTCTCTCTCTAATTCCTCGTAACACACTTCAATCTCATTTTATAATTAAACAGTAAGGTCTTATCTTACCTATGCATTCGTACCGATTGACACACATCTCAACTACCTGAGATTCGACCCCTGTTATTCTCATCTGGAGTACCTTTCAATCAATTTTACTACCAATGATTCATTACAATAATTTTCTCAAATTTACAAATATCTTTCACATTTCGCTATCATCTGTTTCTCTTCTTCTTTTCACTACGCTTATTATCTTCATCTAAATTACCAAATAACGTTTCATTTGGTTGGTAAGGAGTTGTAATTTTATACAATTCAAATTTCGGTCTTAATGAAGAGAAAATTGTGAGTAACCCAACGTCACAAAATTGTTTGACTTCGAGTTAACGATTTAATTAGGTATGTATGATGAATCTCTCAGCAAACAACAAGGCTAAGAATTTTAAAAATTCAATTTACCAATTAACATAACAATATGTAAATTACAATAACCATTTTTATGATGATAGCCAGTCAAATAAAAGTATTTGATATGTATGATCTGAAATGAAGAAATATTAACAGCTATGATACCTTATCTTAAAAAAAATGTATACATACTCAGCATAACGAATTTGGACACAAAAATACACACATATTAGTTTTCAAAATAAGAAAAAGACAATGACTACACACATAAAACAGTAATATTAAACTTAATTTTAAAAATACAACACACACAATAAAAACACAAAAATTTACTTCTTTAAATAATTTTACTATTTTCAAAACTTTTAAATGATTTTATTTAAAGAAATGTAAAAAGTGTCATGTTAAGTATGTTGGACAAACCTCCAATAATACCCATTTTAAAATTATAGGTTCGACATTGAAAATTTAAATAAAATAAAAAAAGTCTCATAAAATTAAAATAGGACATTTTAATTTACACCATTTTGAAAATGTACAGTACATTCTCTAACATTAAAGTTGAACATAATTATAAGAAATAATTATGGTTGGAGAGTCATTATATTAACTAGTACAAAACATTACATCCTTGTGGAATTAATGTATTGCACTTTATGGGAATATTATTCAGATAATTAAACTAAAAGATAACATAATATTTTTGTCAAAATAATAATAATAATAGAGTGCTATTAGAAATTGCAGAATAATAGAGATCCACATGGCTAAAAGATATGTCTAGATAAAGACACCCTATAAAGATAAAGATTATTAAATTAGATGGTAATTTTGAAGATACAAACTATTATATTAAACATATTAAATACGTTATGTGATTAAACTTACTAAAAACAAAGAAATTAATTGACATCAAGGTTTTTTTATGTAAAGTAAATATATATATTTTATAAAGCAATTAATAATATATAATAGTATATTGTTCATGATACTATTAATTATATAGTCGATAAATTCATCATTAAAATTAATAATAAAGGTAATAACAGTAATGAATATATTATATTCTACATTTTATTAATTAATTGTTTAATGATTTTAATTTTAATTATATTTTGTGGAAGATGTGTTTGTTTTTTCAGTTAAAGTAATAGAAATTAAAATATAATTCAAGTACAATACAAATGGACTAATTTATTTATAATTATAGCGATGTTAAAGATTTGTAGAATACATTAATTTGTAAATGCAATAATTGAATAATACATAAGTGATCATCAAAAGTGAGTAATTAAAAGGATATTTGTAATTAGTCAAAGTCAAAGATTTCAGAAACTATATGCATAAAAGTACATGATTTATACTCAAGATTTCAAAAGATAATTTAAATGTTAAGAAACATAGTATTGATACTGATAGCTTTATTACTGCCTATAGCTCTAAGATATGGGTTACTCCAGATGCTTTCAATGAATTTAAACACAGTATTATAATATTAGGAACATAAATTTTAAACCTATTGACCATGCCAAATTTATTGATGTTTAAAAGTGCCTCACAGAAACAAAAACATTGTAATTGGATATATAGATAAAGTTCGTGATACATATGAAATAACTTGCAAATATTACTGTAATAAAATGCGATCTAAATATTCTGAAGAAAACAATACTTTTCTTGAAAATAAAGTTAGTAATAATTATATTAGTACTTGACTATCTATCAGCATTCTATAAAAAAATGGTTTTCAAATAAATAACATTAAATATCTGTTCCCTTCACTCTTATTTTTAACCCCTAAATTTCATAAGGAACCAAATAAATTTAGAACGATTGTAACATGGATTATTCTAAAAATTTCTCTTAACTAACGTCTAAAGCTTCTTTTTGACTTTATATTTAAGTTTCTAGTTCCTTTCTAACCAAATGAAATGTAAGTACGCACTTTAGGTAAACTTTAGAATTATAATGAATAGATATGATCATACCGTATAAAAGCCACAAAAAATTAAATTTGAATATAGATATATGGAAAGAGTAAGGTATTTGAAAGTTAGTGGCATATATAATTGAAAGATTGTGACAGGTGAAAGATAGCAAGAATGTGAAGGCTTTTGATAGTTGGCGGGAGTTATTTGCGTTCTGTGTGATGTATTGGAACTAGGATTCAACACTCTCTGGTCGAAATGTTTTTCATTGTGGATTAACTCAAATCATCCGAGTATCCATTTAAGAATATATATATATATATATATATATATATATATATATATATATATATATATATATATATATATATATATATATAGAAGTTATTAATATTTGCATTGAGGAATTGTTTTAATTTTTTATCTGTGCTTGTAAATTAATTTAGATTTGTGATTAGACTAACATTTTAGTTGACAGACGAGTTGAATAGAAAATAAATCACATAGTTACTAATGCTTTTAATACATATATTACGAAAGCAGGTTCATTATTACAATTAATTTCACAACTAACAATAAAAATAATCCAATTAAGATTGCTGTCAAATTCAAAACAGAAAGGTATACTCAATGCATAGTAATGGTTTCGGAAATCCTTTTAATTCATCTATATAGAAAATTTAATATACTTTCTATTTCTAAGGAAACTAATTTAAATAATGTTACATCTTCAGATAAATTTAATTATTTAGTTAATATTGTTAGTAAAACTTAATTCATTCATAAAATAACATTAAATTTAACATGTAAATATTAATGTTATTCACAAAATATTAATATAAACAAGTTAAAGAAATTCCTAATCGGAGATCAGCTAGCAATAGTTTAGCCAATATATGTTTGGATTCTTACGACCAACAGTATATAGATAAAAGTAATTTTATTATTTATATATATATATATATATATATATATATATATATATATATCACAAATAAAAATCATAATCAGTCTGACTTTTTAAATGAAAAACTGAAAAATATAAATAACAAATTATAGAGGGATATTTCTGTCAAGCGAGGTATGCTTTTCATTTTCCAATTATTAAAGTTCCCTTCTGAAACAGAAATATACATGTACTCACTTATCCGATTTAATTATAAATTATGTACACCGTAATATGTAAGAACATAATGTCAGACAAAATTAGAAATGTAGCATAAATGTCAGAAAAAATTAGAAATCTAAGAAAAAATTCCTCGAGAATTTTTAGGCATCAGATCACTTTAATAATTTTTTAAAACCAATTTTTCAGCATAATAACTATGAAACAATTATTTATTGTTTAATATTTTTACATTCGCTTATGCATACTATTGTTATTTCATTTATAAAATAATTTTTTTTACATTATATATATATATATATATATAAATATACAGCTGACCACACAAAATGCAACGCCCTGAATGAATCATGCAATCCATGTGAAATTTACATTACGCGTTTGCGACAATGAGCTATGCAAATCATCAGCATTGCAGCGCAGACGCACATCACGGGCGATCGTACGCCACTCGGAAGCACTATATAAGGGGAAAACAGATTGGAGATCTGAAGTACGGCAATTGTTTTTTCGTGCTTATTTTTTTATTTTTTTATTTATTTATTTATTTTTTTTGCATAAGCTTTTTACCTATGCCTCGAGGAAGACATCGAGCATCTTTTGATCAAGTTTCTGAATTCAACCGAGGAAGAATAGTAGCCTATAGGATATTGCGGATAATCCTTCAGAGAAATCGGTCAACGTGTTGGACGAAACCAAGCAACTGTGATGCGGATCTGTGATCGCTGGATACAGGTGGGACCGACTTGGCCGATCGCACCCACCTTGTTGCACCACTCCCCCTTGATGGCAGGCAGAGTGTGAGCATAACAGTGATGGATCGTGAGGCCATATCACGAACCATAGCACAACAGATTCAGTCTGCTACGTATCATTCGGTATCCGCTCGTACCATTCGACGCCGTTTGCAGCAGAGTGGAATGTCCTCAAGACGTCCATTGCTTCATTCACCCTTGACTCGAAACCACAGGTGTTTGCGCCGCCAATGGTACGATGAACGACGGACATGGACAACGGAATAGAACGATATTGTGTTTACTGACGAATCCCGGTTCTGCTTTCAACATCACGATGGTCGGATTCGAGTTTGGAGACACCGTAGTGAGAGGCTGCTGAACTGTTGCGTTATGCATCGCCACACTGGTCCTGCACCCGGTGTCATGGTTTGGGGTGGTATTAGATTTCACTCCCTCACCCCTCTAGTACGCATTGCCAGCACATTGAACAGCCAGCGCTACATCTCTGAGGTATTGGCCCGTGGTCAACACATACCTTCACCACTTGCCATCAGCCATATTCCACCAGGATAATGCGCGACCACACGGAGCACGTAATGTTCAAGAGTTCTTCTTTACTCATCAGATTTAATTGCTTCCTTGGCCTGCTTGTTCTCCCGATCTATCGCCAATCGAAAACGTGTGGTCCATGCTTGCACAACGACTGGCCCGGGATACACCACCCGCTGCTACACCAGATCACCTTTGACAATATGTGGAAGCCACATGGACTACTGTACCCCAAGGATACATCCAAAGCCTCTTTAATTCTATGCCGAAGCTTGTCGCAGCGGTTATAGCCAACAATGGCGGCTACTCTAACTACTGATTTTGTCACACTTCACAAGAGGCTGTAATTTTAATCGTTTGATCTTTGTACAATATGTTATCTGCCAAATAAATTACGCTGTGATATCTCTGGTCCTTCTGAGTGTTGCATTTTTTGTGGTCAGCAGTATATATATATATATATATATATATGTTCAGTCAAAACTCTATACTTCGAATATCTTAATAAATGAGAAAATTTTGGAATTCTAACAGTTTTTCTCACGGACGAAAAATTTAATGGGTCTTATTACCCCATCATTTAGTGTATAATGAATGATTATTATGATCAATATGAATCCAATAATGATTATTAGAACGAAGATAAATTATTTGAAAAACATAAGAAATACTAGAAATGAAAGCTTTTGAAACTCTCCAATATAAATAGAGGTTTACTTGTAATGTTCCTGAAGAACTTTTTAGTTTCCTGAATAAAAGAGAAGATTACTTTAAAACTACTTCTGTAAAGAATTTGTTGAAATAAGTTACTAGGAATTACTTAGTCTACTAATAAGCAGAAATTTTGCTTGGTTACTTGTATACAAACATTTAATTTTTAGTATACTGTTAGTAAATTTGTCAGTTTTTTTACATATCTGTATATTGTTTTAAATAAATATATATGATCGGTTTGAACATTTTAAGCCTATGTTATCTTCAAACAATTAACGATACATAATTGTTCTTCGAAGAAACTAATGAAATATTTTCGATATATATATCGGAAATTCTATTATTGAGTTTTTTTCCAGGCACATTTAAGACTGTATAAACATGTGAGGGACATTTAAAAAGAACATTTATTATGAATAGGAAATACGATATTAGGAATGGGGAATGGGATAACATTTTCTGTAATATTGCCCTTTGGTAGTTTTCCCTTTCTCTATGAAATCTAACACACACAAAAAATCGTTGATACAGATTAGAGGTCGATGATAACGTTTTCACCTCCTTAGAGCATATTCGGTTTTTTTTTTTTAAAAAAAACCCCATTGTTTTGATTATTTCTTGATTTCTGGTGTAAAATAGTGAATCCAGGTCTCATTGACGACGGCAATTCGAAGCGGCAAAAATAAAATTTTGATTTCACAGAAACTGGTTGCAAAACGAAAATGAACTTCAAAATCGCTGTATCAATATATATATATATATATATATATATATATATAATTAAAATAATTTTAGTTTATTTCGACACATAAATATATGTCAAATAAATATGATATTGAAACAAAATTTTAATTTGTAAAAGGAGTTTATTGAAATATGATTTTAATATTTCAAACAGTACGAGGATTGTAACGTAGGTCTAATATATTTAAAACTAATATTTTTTTACAAAAATATTTTAGCCTCCATTCTCTTCCAATAAAATTATTTACATTAGAAAATATCATGTTACCAGACAAATCATTTTTAAACTTGAAATATAATATTTGCCCTTATTTACTTCTTTATTCTTTTCTGTTTTATTCTACTTTCTCGTTTATTTGGATTAAATTATTAAATTTCTATTTCATCGAATGTATTATAATTTTGCGAATATAACGTTCAAAAATTAAATTTTTATATTTATGGAGTTTATTAAAAAAATTCTTTTATGATTAGCTATAATTTTTTCAAAAGGAAACATAATTGACAAAATCATTATATAATTTATACCCTCTTATTATTTTAATTTGCCTAATGAATTAATCAATCCTCAACAAGTATCAAAACTGCAAGAATAATGGAAACTACAAGCAATATTAAAATACTTTTTTTGAATATCATTACGTGGTCTATGTGGAATTTAAATAGAAATTTTGAAATATAACTTTTTGATTCCCTTAAAAGTGACATCATAAATTCAGATAATTTTTACTTAAATAAATCAATAGGAATTATAAAGGAGCTTTTAACTTTCATTAGGAGTTATGTATGGTAAATTTATTGAAAGATATCTTGGTTTGATGCATTGGTAGGTTTGTAAAATTTGCTTATGTTGTTTTAATGTGCAATACCTCTCTTTTAAAGTTTATTTTCTTAATAATGTCACGTCTTAAACTCTCATTGAAATAGATTTCAAATTAACTTATTCGAAATTTTGATACATATATATTCCTTGTCATTTAAAAGTCTGTTACTTTTAGGAAATACATATTTTAAGCAAAATCTTTTTCTCAATGCTATTATTATTAGAATTTACATTTTTGTAGAATTCTTAATATATATATATATATATATTTGAGATATATTTATTACATATAAAGATGAGTCGGTGTTATAATGGCAGTTTTATTTAAAATTTATGTTGCTTTAATCTATTTGGAAGTAATTAATATCTTTTAAATGTCTATTTTCTTGGTAACGTTACTTTTTAATCCTGGTAATATGTATTTTATAACTTCGCTTATTATAATTTCTTAATTTATATTCCTTATCATTTAAAAGTTTGTTAGTTCCACAATATATATTTTGTTCAAATAATTTTTTAAAGAACAAGTTTTTTTACAGAATATTATTATTGTTATCATTTATATTTTATACGATGCTTCATAACAAATATTTTATGGAAACCTCATTATTATCTCTTAATGTGTTGCGTCTATATCTCTAATACTTAATATTATTTGAAAATTTTGTAATTCTATGTTCTTAACATTATCACATGACAGTTACAAAGAAGTCAAATTACATACAACAATTTCAAAATATTTTTGATAGATATCATTTCATTTTGTAAAGCAATAATAAATAATTAAGCGTTTATCAAATAACCTGAAATTGTTCTTAATACAAATTTTAAAACTGTATAATTTTCTTATATCTTATCAAAACCTTGCTTAACTTCTATTAAATAGGGTTAGAAATTCCACAGTAAGATTAAAAATACAAAATACATAAACATATAAAACAGTAATTTTTTATAATAATTCAATAATCACTTTCAAAACATATTAGAAAATGTTCACATTTATCATTTTACCTGTGAAAAACTTACAACCGAATATTTTTTATGAATCCATTGCATGTAAATTCTTAAATTATCAGCTAAAATTTCTGATGGCTTTTAATCTTTCTAACGACACTCAACAGAAACTGAACAAAGTATAAATGTATTATGTTAAATTTGTAAATCGTGATTTAATTTTTTTTTTTTTTCCTTTTTTTTTTGGGGGGTTTAAAATGCAAATCTTTATAAAGACCAAAAAAAATTAAATCTTACTCACTTCATCTCGTTTACAAAGAAAAAAATGTAAAAGTAATTGCTTTTCCATTAATACACGAAAAAAATGGCTTATCACTCAATGTCAGAAGAAAAGTTTCTCCACTTTTTAGTAAGCAAATATTTTTTCGTTATTTTGTTCAAAAAATGGATGTTTGTTATTATGTTTGAGAAATATATATTTAAATTTTATTAAATATATTTTATATAAGAGTATCAAAATAATAAATATATTATATAGAGTCGGATCATAATTATTAATAATAGGGTTATTTTTCAATACAAAATTGCTTCTTCAACGCATAGTAAGAACTTTCTATCTTCATTTTCTTTTTTAGTTTGTATTTAATCTAATCTCTTATAACTGTTGTGGAAACTTATAATTAATAATAACTTTCCAAATGGAATTAAAAATGAAAGATGCGCAAATACAAATAAAGAAATCGTTTCGTTTGAGTTAGATATGTAAATGATTTAAAGTGTCATCTCTCCAAATATATCAACGAATACTACACCACTAAAGTCCATATAAAAAGTTCTCCTTAAGCGTGTAATTTTGATTCTAGTTAGTGCGCTTGGATTTAATTTATAATTTTGAAGTGTAAAATGGCTTTAAAAAGAAAAGGACGGTCATTTGTACAGTTGTATGCCTATTAGCGGGATCACAGCTTAGGTCTACATGAAAGCAGTTTGTCACTCTTTCGTATTACGCGTCATATGGGTCGCGTAGATATAAAAGTTTCATGTTGGTGGTGGGTTTAGGTGCATAGAAACTAACGCTAACAACAAGTAAGTTCAGAGTGAGCAACATGGACTACAAGTAGGGAAGATCGAAGAATTATACGGCAAGCGCGAAGTACACCAAATGCCACAATTCTGCCATTTTGCCCTTTTTGTATCATCCTATAAGTACCTGTACTATTAGTAGACGACTGCATGCTTCTGGATTACTTTCACTAAGACGATTACGGATATTACCCCAGACACCACAACAATGTCTCCTAAGGCTTCAATGGTGCCCCGAAAGAGAAGGATAATAGCATGCAAAATTCTTTATGCAATGGTCTTCTTTAGTAATGAGTTTAGTTTTTGCTTATTAAGGGTGATAATCACACCTGCGTGTGGAGGCAACATTATGGATGACATTAAGGACGATTTGTTGTCTCTAGTCCCACATCTGGAAAGTAGGATGTACTGATATTGGGTGTGATTTCGTGCAATGCCCGATTTCCATTGGTTTAATTAGAGTCCATTTGATGTCCCAAAGGTACAATAGCGAGGACTTTTGACCAGTGGTCATTACTTTTATAATCAACTATTTCACTCTTCTGATTCAACAAGACAACGCTTTTGTTCATACCGCTGTTACCTGAAGAGGCTATTCGCAACTATATTATCACCCTATCCGACACCCATAGAAAACTTATAGCATGCTTTATAGACCGTTCTGTCAAGACTCCGCCAGTACCACACAATTTGAAAGATCTACATAACAAAATTCAATGCGCATTCGATGAAATGTGACAAGATACCAGTAAAAGCGTCTACGATTCCATGTTCTGACGTGTAAAATAATTCATTAGAAATAGTGGCTGCCCAACATGCTACTGAGTGTTGAAATAATTTTATATTTTGACCAATACATTTTGTTTCATACTGGTGTTCAATTTTAAATTATTTTTTGTTTTTGGTGAATACTAAGGTAGTTTTGAATATAATTTCGATATAGCTATTCCTTCAGGTCACATTTTTCTGACGAGCATTGTATGACTTAGTTTACAAGAGAAATTTTAAATTCAGTTACATAAATATGAGACCGTTATACGCTGTTATTTTAATAATCTCTTGGATAAAAAAATGGTTCTCAAATTCCAAATATCTGCAGAAAGTTATATGTATTATTGTTATTTTTTTTTAAAATATCACAGTATTTTAAGATATACTGAATGAATGTCTGTAAAGGAATTGAAGCTGATAAAACACCGAGAATTTTACGCATGTATTTTTTATTCCAATAGTGGTACTAAATAAAATTTGTTATTAAGTTAATTCTATATTCTAAGCACATTTGTTCCATTTGTTTAATTAAATTGAAAAAAAAGGCTTAATTACTTCAATCAAATTAATTCCATTACAAAGTTTTATATTCTAAAATAATTATTGAACGTTTTTAAGGAAATTCGAAATGATTAAAAGTAATGTTCATAAGATAATTATTGTATATTAAATTTAAGAAAAAATCAATTTTGGTATTAATTACTCCTCAAGATTTAATTCTTTTAGAACACACTTATTCTATTTAGTATTTAAAGAAATAATCATAATAATAGTTCCACATGAAATCTGCCTATAAAAAAGAAAATTTGTACATTAAATGCATAGCTTAAAATTGATATAACTAACATTAGTTAAACAGTAATTAGTAATAGTTAATAATTTCAGTAACAGCTCTTTTTTATATTTCATTCAATTCTTCTCTTAGTTGTACTGTAATAAGCGTTTCCTTTTCAATAATAATATTAATTTTAATAATAATAATAATAATTAAAAGCAATTTCATTCAATGACTTCCTTTCCTTTTCGTTGCGAAATAACACAAAGAAAACTACTACTAATAAAAAAATTCCTTTAAATTTTTTAATGATTCTTGTTTGAAACATTCTTGATTTTTGAAATACATACTTATAAAATATATAGCACACATATGCACACAAACACATATATATATATATATATATATATATATATATATATATATATATATATGTAAGTGCTACCCCCTTAAGTGGTGAAAGTATAAACTCTAGACTCCGAAGTACCTCCTGCTACTTCGGAGCCTAGGAGTTATTTATACTTTCATCGCGTTCCGTAAAGAATGTGATTTTCTTGATAACTGAAGAGGTGGTTTTGGAATATAATCTTATTTATTGGCTTGTGATAGAATTGTTTGCTATGTTCAAAGTTTATTTTTGATATAATTATTTATATTTAGGGAACTAATTTCTCAAACATCTGTTGATGGCGATCTATATTAATAGCATAATATCGATGACTGTTGAACATGCTAAGACGTTCGGACTAAGACAGTTCTGTTCGCTACATCAGGAGAAGAGAAGAGAAGAAGGCAGAAAAACTGAGGGAAATCTAACAGCTTCTCGGTTTTCTTCAGGAATAGGAGACGTTGCGGGAGCTATCAATTGACGCTCATTCGAGGTGCCATCTATCGAGAAATTGAGGAACTAGTTTTACAATATCATTGAAAATGCAGTTAATAAACTGATAATTAGCCAGAAAATCCCCCCATATATATATATATATATATATATATAAATTAATGTAAATAATGGGTAATAAAATTCAAAAACATTAAACTAAATACAGATTATGTATAATTTAAAAAATACAAAGCCTTGTAAATTAAAATAGTCATTAAGTTGCTGAAAATAGCACATTACAGAATATTCGAAGAAACATATGAAACATATAAATAAGTAAAAATTAAAAAAATAAAAACAGTAATTTGAAAAATTACAACAAAATTCGGTATATCTAATCCTTACCAAGACTTACAAGGTATATCTCAAGAGAAAAGCTGTAATAAATTAGATTCAAATTTGATGATAATGAAATCCTAATATTGTTTCAAATTTATAGCAAAGAAAAATAATATATTTAGACCAGCATTTTGAATCCAATCATTATATTTTCAATTAATTACATTTGATTAAAATTATATAAAATCAAAAATTAAGCCAAAACCCAAAGTCAAAATATAAAGAGAACCAATCAAAAAGAAAGTAAGGAATAAAATCATTTAAACCAAAGTAAATTAGCGTATCCTATTTAAAATAATGTACACATATTTATACCATTATTATATAATTTTAACTTGAGATTTCAAAATTTAAAAGCAAGCAGATTTAATATTCTTCAGCTTTCCTTCCAACATGATAAAATAATTTTTATTAAAAAAACACTTTAACTATCAAACTAAATTTGATTGATGATTGATTTTACGAAACGAAAGAATGATGTTACTCAGATTTAGTGATCCTGCTAATTACAAAAGTATTTTTAAGAAACTATTATAGCAAGAAAATCAATTTTTTTATATTTTTTTTAGACAAAAAATTCAAAAACTATTAGATTAATCTCCTCATTTAAGTGGATAGTAAATTAAAAGAAAATTATTGCGGAAAATTATTATTAAAGGATGAAAAAGAAATACAATATGAAAGAAATAAACTTGTATCTCCTATACAAAGAATCTGAAATGCAATAAAATAAAAAAATAATGAACCTCATATATTATATAATCTACAACGTTTATTCCGAATTCACTAATGTTATTTTTATTATGTTCGAAGTTTTTTTATTTTAAATAACATAATAAATTAACAATGCCGAAATATTCCAAAATAATTTCCCAGTGATGAAATGAGTTTCATCATTTGTTGGTATTGAAAACTTAGTTGTGTTTTAAAAAAGTTTTGATTTAAAATTTTAAAAAAATCAGATGGATTTAATTAAAAAAAATTTGAAACACCTGTAATTTGAAAGTATATAAATATGTCATTTTAAAGATTTGTTTAAATTATTTTGACACACATTTGCTCAATTATTAGAATTAATAAAGTCTTAAATTATATCTTAATCCAACTACTCAAAAAAGACTCGTTGTACTACCTTTAACTACAAATCAAAGTTTTGAAAATTGATGTATACGAAAATACTATTCCATAATAAGTTAGATTTCTACTTCAAAATGGGTTTTAAAGTGATTTTCAAGAAAAACAGAGCATAAGTAAACAATTTAAATATGTAAAAATATATGTATTAAGTGTAAACCAGAATAATTAAAATTTGAATAAAATCTTTTATATTATAACTAGAAAAGAAGCATCATTAAAAATAAAATAATTACAATTTTCATGAATTATTATGGGGTCTAGTTTTTACGGTTACAAAAGCATTAGACTTTTCTATTATTTTAAACTATACTACTGATAATGTAAGAAGAAGATTTTTTTTCTGTTTAATTGCTTCTGGAATTTATTAGAATTTCAGATAAGTTCAAAGCATCAAAGAAAATAAAAGATCCAGTAAAAACTGTTGAATAGGATTTCAAGTATTTATTTAATCCAATTCATATATCCCATATAAGAAACAATCTTTATAGATAAAACCCAGAAATATTTCTATGACTGAAATGAAAACACTTTTTTGAATTTCTCGAATGTCTTTTAATGAATTATGATATCTTTAAGATATAAAGTATATTGACTTTGTTCTATAAGTATAATCATTTCAGACTTATTTGCGTTGCATTCTTTTGAGTTACCAGTTTTATTTCACTCAGTAATTAGCTTGAATAGGAGAATGAGATTTTAATTAAATATATGCGAATCATTTAAATCTTATTATCATATTGTTTTCAATAATTTTAGTTATATTGATAAGCAGATTTGTAATATTATTGACTTCACTCAAATAATAATAGACTCTCACAATTTAGAAGTATTTTTCAGAATATAAGTTCATTAAAATTCACAAGTATGATTCAAAATTCATATCTGATATATTGTGAACAGAAGAACCAAATTTTGAACGTAAAAATAAAATGATTTGCTTTAAATACATTTTTATACCAACAATAGATTTTCTCAGTTTGTGTAACATTAATAAAACTCTTATTGATTTAAAAGAAAAAATTCAATTCCTTCATTGCTAACTGGAAGATTAATGCACATAAAGTGAAATAGTAATTCTGAATTTAAAGTTCTGATCTTAGCATCAAGTCATTTAACATAAATTAATGGATTACACTTTTAAATTCTCAAATTAAATTAATTAAAAAATCATTAGCTTGTAACTGTTGATGCATTATTGCTGATAGTTTATTTCCTATTATATAAAAGAGTTAATTATAATTATATAACTCATGCTAAACCTTTTTCAATATATCTAAAGGAAATAAATTTAAAACTGAGAAGACCCTTTTTCAATCATTCATGAAAAAATGTTGTTGGAAATTCATGAACTTCCAATTGAAAAAAACTAAACAACTATCAGCCTTTTTGGAAACATTGGAGGATTTGCAATGAATTTTTTGCAAAATGTTAATCATCCTCAATAATAATAAAAAAAAAACTACAAGAAAATAGATAAAACAAATAATTTTGTTTCTACATAGAAATAATATTTTATGCAGAAATACGATTCCTAAGATTCAGAGTGATTTATAATACGTTATTCATATACCTGTTAATTAATTTGAACGAAATTTAATGCATTTAAAATTAACGTCTTATTTTTCTGTACAGTAAAACGTAATTCAGATAACCTAAAAGAAATTTTACATTAAAGGAATTATGAAGGTATACAAAATAAGATTTTTCATTTTACATTTTCAACCAAACTTTAAAAACAAAATTTCAAAAATTTTACATGTCAATCCATTATTAAAAATATACATATTCACTCTTTTACATTAATAACATAAATTATTAAGAATTGCGGGTTTCATTTTTTTTTTCTATTTGTCTTCCGTCAGCTTAAAAAGTAAACCTCTATATTTTAGAAATTTATATTCTCAATAAATATGTATCTTTAAGAATATTCGTATTCTTTATTCTGCAAAAGAAAATTATGGAATACTTGACATTTTTATAAAAGAGAAAAGTTCTAAAATACCATATTATTATTCGTTGAATAAAGTATTATAAAACACGTACATATTTATTCCTGAGTTAAAAAGAAAGAAAGGGTTTATCTTTCAATTATAGTAATAAAACTTTTAATACCTATTACTGCTTATAACTAAGCATCAAAACTATTTTCTATAAACATTAGTCTGAAATGTATAAATGTTCTGCAGAACACTGTAGATGAATAGGCGTTGCATATAGTTTAAACTAAGAACTATAAAATGTTAAGACAAAAAAATTATGTTTTTTGAATTATGCAAAAAATTTGTGTCCAAGTCATATACACAAACTCTTTTGTACTAAATAATTCGATGAAATCTTTCATGGTTATATTGAGTGATTTATGAATATCACAGAAATAGAAGTAATAAATGGATTTTAGCATATGAAATAAGGTGAAGTTTACCTTTGTAAGATGTAGAAATATGTTGAAAATTTCCTTTCTGATGTGATAAGAATCTGTGGGAAAAATTAGAGTACTGAAAATCAACGAAACAAAAAAGAGTATTACGGAGTAATGAGAGACAGAAATCCTTTTTATATATTTCAATTGAGAATTTACTAATTTTTGTGAGGCTCTCCTCGAAACTCTCGCAATCTTCTCACCAAGCCATGAGGCGGCCCTCAAAATAATCCATTCCTGCATGCTTGCTGATTTGCAAATTACGAGTATATTATGTGCACCTGTGGTATTGAATTTATAATTGCTCAGTCATTAGAAGAGAAGATCTAAAGGAGTTTTTGCCTTGATGATCCGATTACTGTCCTCCGTCAACTATATAATCTGATTCCACTCAAGGCCTTGTACGGATTGTCTTTTTCACTATCGACGACGGGTATGGCTAGTTCATCCTGAAGGAGTAGAAGGCATCTCCCACCAGTAGAGTCTTCATTTTGGCAACGCAACTAACCAAAGCTCTCTATAACCGTTTTCTAGATGCTGGAATCTTGGTTGTACTGAGGTTACGCAACAGTTTGTTTTTTTTCATTATGTTCGTTACTTTCTGATTCTAGCTGTATCTCTTTGAATATCCATTAATTACTATTTTTGTTAATATTTAAACTAACTACATTTCTGTTTTTAGTTTCATTTGCTCAAGTGATATTCCTATACCCAGAAATAAATCTTATAGGATAAATAAATGTTAATGTTTTAAATATAAACACTAGAATTACAGAAGCGAGTCATCTGTGACCATAGCATGAGTTTTTGCTCGTTTCACAATTGTTTTTCATAATGAAGCTTTCTAATTTTTTGAGTTTCCTTAAATATTCAGTCTGTTGTCTTAAAATGATTTTTTTTTTTAATTCTGAGGAATAATTTCTTATTTATATGTCAGTATAACTTGAACAATCATGGGGGGCAGAGCTGACCCGAACAAGAGAATTGCTTTTCTTTTATTTTAATCAGTGTTTCAATGCTACATTTCTTAGTTACAAAAGAATTGTATAAGGAGATGTATTGCACCTGCTTTTTGCAAAAGAGTGAAAATGAGAAGAGAGTGTGTCCATACATTTTGCATGAACCTGATAGGCAGATGTGTGAGCTTTTGTGATTGAAAGCTATTGTATCTACGTATCAGAACGTCGTTGAATATTCTTATAGATGTCATAGGTAAGAAAAGAAGTAAACTGAGTAGAAGGAAAACGAATTAGGGACATTTCAGTTTTGCTCACTTTTAGTGATGACACTCAGGAGAAAAGGTCTTTCGAAAGAAGAAGCTTAAAAATTGCTAAATGAATTTTCAGAAAATGATTCTTACGACGAGAAAATACATCTGATGATGATGATGAACATTTTGTTATAAGCGACGAAGGAAATATTGTGTAGAATGTTCAAATAATTTTATCGTTTGAATCCCGTTTAAGTGCCAGCGAACTGAATGAAAGTATTCCACGTAAATGCGGTTCAAGAATTCATAAAACAACAAAGAATTGTAAAAATGTGAAGAAAAAAAATAAAAAGAAACTACCATCCATTGAAAGTGACATCTTTTCAAACTTTACATTTCTACAACTGTTAGAAAACTTCAAAGAAAATGGTTTGAGCTATGCCGAAACAATCAATAGCGCGAAAAGATAAATTCCAAAATCCTTGAAGAATAAACAAAAAATATATATATTCAACAACCTTCATGACACATAATAACACCATTCTTGTTTCTTCCAAGTATAAGAAACACAAAAATATATTTCTTCTCAATACATTGCTTCTCATACATTGCTTAAACTTAAAATAAGAAGAAAACCCCTGAAATAAAAAATTTCTACAATTCCAGAAAATTTGGAGTGTCGACGTTAAATAGATGAGATGGCAAGAAAATATTCCTTGAAATCTGCATTAAGGAGTTGGCGTATGCATGTTTTTTTCCATTTTAGATCAAGCGGCGACTAATGTATGTGTAGTTTTTAAAGATACAAACATGTTGCAATCTGAGAAGAAGAGACTAAATTCTAAAATTAGCAGGGGTTCTAAGAGAGAAATATATTGCAAAAGAAGTTATCCGTCCACGTACTACCCCAGAAGTTTCAAAAAAGCGAAAACTTTCCCATATAAAGCAATGTAAAGACAATAAAATTAATATTGTGTGCAAAAAATGTTCACAATTTGTGTGTGAATTATGCAAAAAGATATAAAAACTATACCATTCTGTAAGATTTGTTTCGCGAAAAATTAGTTTAACGTAAGTAAAATGTCATACGTATTTAGTTTTATTCTGATTTTATATCTTATTAATCTGTAATAACATTATGAGATTTAAAAAAAATTAAAATATATGTTATTTTAAAGAAATTTTTACATTTAATTTTATACAACTTGCCAAAATTTTAAAGTATATATGCATTCTCAATAAGAAATTAAACTTTTTTTAAAGATAATTTCCTATTAACGAAATTTCATGTTATACAATATTCTATAAGCTAAATTTAATAAATCATTGATTAAAAATCATTGAATAAATCATGAAGCATTTTATTTTCCGTTTGTATTACCATAAAAATTAAGAAGAATATGACTGAAGTCCATGTGTAAACTGCAATCCACCCCAGTAATTAGTTCTAGGTATACCAGAAATACACATTTCTTGGATCAATTGCAACTCAAACGATCCGAGTCATTTGGAGAGATATATATACTTCTAAATCTTGTTACCCTTTCAAATTCATATATATTTCACTTACTTGGAATATGTTGTTGTTGTTTCGAAATACTCTAGTCTAACCAACATTATATTGCCTCCATTAGATCATTTATGAAAATATGAGCAAGTAGATAGCTTCTCTTGGTCCGAAAAGTTGATCCTCCTCGGGAAAAATTCCGACTTACTCATGTCTGCAACATAATTTTGAGCCACGTTCAGTTGACGAAAGCTTCTCCTGAGGTGATATTCTAATCTCCACACCCACACTATGCTATCGAGAGGACATCTTAAGCAATTTTCTACTTAATCTTCAATCATAATCTAATATTTATGTTCCAAACATTTACTTTCAGTTTGAGATTATCTTGTAATATTAGAGGAGAAATAACTATAAATAACGTGTATAAAATGATATAATTTGAATTTAGGGAAACATTAGATTCTAAAAACTACAACGTAGTAATACATGAAAATGAACAAACAAGATGTATCAAACTCAACAGATTTCACAAATCTGAGAGAAGAATGTTTCATTTTTAATTAAATACAGGTATAAAGATAAAATATATGTCTAACCGTTGAATTTATGATACTGCATTAAACATATAATAAGATTAAAGTGCGTTGTAGAAATATGTTGAATTACTTGTTTTGGAATATTTTACAAAACGAGGCTTACAAAAATGAAAAGAAAAAAAAGAGAATTTTTTTTTCTAGACATTAAGAGAAAAGTGTCTTTCTCTTCATCTAATACAAACTTTCTTTTGCCCCTCCGAATAATTTTTAATACATTAAATAATATTGAAACTTTTTAATGGACTAAATTTAATAAGTTTGAAAGAGTTTTGTTAATTATTGTGTGTAATAAGGTTATGATTAACAATAAATAAATTCAACATAATCATAAATTCATACACTAATGTCCAAAAAACTACATAATTAAATAAATCAATAAAAATCTAGAATACAATTAATATAACTTATCTAAAAATTATTATAATTAATTAAACAAACTGAAATTAAAATTAAATTTAAAACAAAAACCAAAATCTATTAAGTAACTGAGAAATTATAAGAAAATGTTCAGTGAAAGAAAAGCAAAAATTCGGAATAATCGAAATTATGTAATCAATAATATTCCATTTTTTGTAATGGAATTATGCGTGTTTATAACGGGATTACTAATTAAACCATCACTACGGTGAATTACATTATAATAAAATATTGTAGAAAACCAAAAAATCAGCAAAATTCAGAAAATCAACCATAGAATTAAAAAAAAAGTAAATATCGTATCAATATTATTTAAATTCAAATATGAAGCAAAAAGCAGTAATAAGTATTCATAGCATAAATAAGCACTTAAAAATTGTAAAACCAAAAAAAAAAAAAAATCTAAAATAACATATTAATTAAATCAGAAAAATCTAAAAACATATTAATTAAATGAAAAAAATGTATAAAAACAATTTAATAGAACAAAAATAAGAACGCAAAAAACAAAATGTAAAAAAATAACAAAGATTCACCATATAAATAGTGTAGAAAAATTTAAAGCCTAAAATTAATTTCAGCTGAAATTAATAATTATATAATCATACAAAGCCCTTAAACAAAATGCAAACAAATAATAAAACAATCATAACCATAACCAAAAGCTTAAGAATAAGTAAAAACATTACAAAGTTCATACCTAAGCCTACCACTAAGAAAAGCCTTCACTAAGAAATAAATAAGGGTAAGTCTTCACTGAGAAAGAATTCACTACCTAAGTAAACAATGATTGATTTAAAAGAAGCTATGCCAATAAATTAGATTTTAATGAAAAAAGTTTTACTATCAAAATTAATAACCAAAAATAAAATAAATCATTTAAAAGAACGATATCAAATATATTTTAAGAAAAAGGTAACAAAAGATAACATCTATAAGAATTAAAATTAGCTCAAAACTAAAATTAAAGGAGAGACATCAACCAGATTGAAAAAAAAAAAACATATTTATTCAAAAAATATTTAATATTAGAAAAAAATTAAAATTAAAGCAAGAGAGGGAAAAAAATAGAGGTAGAAAAGTAGAATTATGTAAATACCAAAAACAATTATGTTTAGAGAAATATATAATACCGATCTACATTAGGAAAAAAAAATCGAAAAAACACAAGTATGATTTGTAGTCACATTTATTAAATTTTTTTTTTTTTTAAATTTACTTTAAAAATATTAATAGGATATTCAGCTTTTGCACATGTAATGTAGAATTTTTATATGTCATTCTGAAATTTAATAGGTAAATTATCTAATTTGATATTTCTCAATAAATAATTATAAAAAAAACTTTATACTTAAATTACTATCAAAAGAAGAAAGTGTAGTTGTATGTCTTGTCATAAATGGCGCTAATACTTACATTATTAACTATTTTTAAATTCACATATAAGAAATCTGTTCCATGAGAATTTGTATTGATTTTAATCAGATTTAAATAAGAACGTAAAATGATAAGCCAGGTATAGAATCTATAGTGGAATTTTCCTTGCAAAACAATAAAATCACCAATATACCAAAATAATTTGAAATTATTATCTCTAAATTTATATTCAAAGAAATGTAGATAAATATTAGCTAAACTATTACTAGCTGAACCCTTAGGGTATACCTTTTATTTTCTTATAGTTTTTGCTTTTATAACAAATATAGTTTTTTTAGAAGAAGGTTAATAAGAGATAAATTTTTCATCTATTAATTTTATAATTCTATTAATTTTTAATTCTTTGCAATTAGCCAAAATAACCTTAATTAAATCATCTAAGTTTATGGAATTGAATAAATCTTATATATATATAAGAACACCAACACTAATTTCCCTAATAATTTATTTTCTGTTAATTTATAGGTCTGAAAAAGTATATATATATTTTTAATTAAAATTTTTATTTATGATTTGCCATTACCGCATAATGGAAAGAATGGTCTGACATCTTATTATCTAACCCTAATTGAAGAATTTTTATCTTGATTGATGTGCACAGATATGTCTCATAATCAATAAACTAATATTTTAAAATTTTGTGCTAATTTTAAAATGTTAAATGTTTCATTTAAAATTATTATACTTTTCTGCATCACAAATTCATACAGAAGAAAAATTCTATGCAAGGAATAATACCATTCTTTACTGAGAAAAAAATTAGATATATTGGGTTGTATACTCATAGATGCGAGGAGTTTTCTATAAATATTTTTAATAAAGATTAGAAACAGACCTGTATGATTCTCCGGGCCTTTTGTCAAAAAAAAAAAGGATTCACCGTAAGAAAATAGTAAATGTTGGAGTTAAACGATATTATTGTTATGGGAATTTCATAAACATTTCCCTTTAAATTTTTTTTTTTTTTAGATTCGATTCAAGGTTGCTTGATTTGGGAACTCTTGATTGTGAATAAACTGTGACTGATGTGAATTAGCAATTCTATGTTAACGTTTAGTGAACAAAATCTACTTTATGGCGAGATTAAAAATGTTTATAAGCAGTGTAAGGTTTGAAGGTTAGGAGGGACTAATTTGAACACACATTATTGAGTGTCAGGAGATCTTTACGGTTGTCGAATTCCTGAGATTGAATTTAGATTTGTTTTTATTAGACTCATCTTTAAAAAATGTCGGGAACTAGAATTTTTTATACTGTATAGTTAAATATGCACAATATTTGTAATAATCATTGATTTCTATATAACCTTAAGAATTGAATAAATATCGGCTTGAAAGTTTTTAAAGAATCTTTCTTGCTAAAACTTTCACTGATTTGCTATGGTTCACATTCTTGACAGCAGCGAAATCGGAGTTTCAAATTGTATATATTAGTTTACATTATTTTTGTTACATATTTCGTTACATATTTATGCCTATACAAGAAACAATTGTTAATTTATATGTTTCTAAAGCATATATTATGTATGTGGAAACAATTTCTTTCATTTTTGGGTACTCAGTTTGCAAAGTTGCTAGGTAAGAATATGTTTTAGTTTCTCACATTCTTGATATATTTGTGCTACTTGATTTACAAATACGGTTTGCGTAACTTAGAAAGTCATTAAAATCTCTCAATTTTAATTTTACTTTAGGTATTATTTTTACTTATAATTTGGGTATATTATAATGTATAGGGAAAATAAGTTTGCATTACAATTTCTACGCATATAAATTTTTTTTTATATTAATTGAAATGTATTGTAAGAGAAATATGCTAAATTAAAAATAACTTTTCATCCATTTCTTGAACAGCTTTTTTTTTTATTTCGAAACTTTAAATGGAAGGAAAAACAATAATGTTTTATAAACTGACTTCAAATTATTCGAAAATGCAAAAGAATTTCATAGAAGGGATCGGAAAATTTGAAAATAATTTACTAAATATTTAACATTCTATTCGCTTATCTTCCGATAAAACGTAAGTATTTCTGACTTCAAAATATTAACTTATATATACATGATTTTATTTTTCTAAAAGAGCAAAATGTGGCAATCGAAAATTTATTGGTTATAATTTTTTGGTTATATATATATAAAACAATCCAAAACTTTTCTTTCTCTAACTATTAATAACTGTTAAATAAATTAAATTTAATTTAAAATTGTAACTCGGTGTCTTTCAGTTTAAATTGTCTTATTAATTATTCGACGATAAAGTATAATAGTGTACATTAATTTAAAAAATTATTCGTTTTGATTTTATGAATTTTTCAGACATTTTTTAAAGACCAATGCATAGTGCATGATTCGATCCTTATTTAGTTAACTTTCTTTCTGATATGTTATTTAAAAGTTTATTTTTAAGACAACAGATTTTTACGCGAAAAAACTAAATGTTTTTGAGCAATAATTATTTTCTTATAACAACTAAAATACGCTTACACAAAACAAATGAAAAACGAGCAAAATAATGTTTATCAAAAACGTAAATTCTCAAGGAAATGAAATGTGAATTTTAAAACGTTAATTTAATTTTATATGACCAATCAATGATACATTAATAAAATATATAAAAAGCCTCTCATTTAAAAATAAGATTGTATAATTTTGATTCATTAAATTTCTTACTTAAACCTACTGATAATTAGGAAAATGTTCTTTAATTCGGACCATATTATATCAATTACATAAGAAATAATCAGATTTAAAAGCATCAGGGGTTGGGAAGAATAGTTATATATTCGATTATAAGACATTAAATGCTTAGAAATAATTTTAAGAAAAGAAACACACCTTAAATAGCGAAAAAGGTGAGGAATTGTTTTCCAATAGTTTAACCAAACAGTAAAGTATACTGGGAAAACTTTTCGCAAATTACTGAAAAACAAACAAACTTTATTGGAAGAAACAAGTAAAATATCATTAGGAGGATTTCATGTGAATATTTGGTTTCCTTCACTGCAAATGAAACTCTATAATTTGAAGTTTTCTTTTTCACATAGAAAGTAAAATTAATGGTTTGCTTAAATACTTCCCCAGAGAGAGAACAAGAATTCCACGAAAACTTAAAACACAAGAAATGACTGAGAAAGAAAATTCCGGAAACTTGTAAATTGCATTCTCGAAGAATGTTATTTCTTTTAAATCTAAACAAGAGAGTTGGCATATTTATTTAGTCGAATTTATGTCATACCAGAACTGTCCCAGTGGCTATTTTACTGACAGTGTGGACTCAATCCCCGAGGAAAAACTCAAGAACTGCTGTGTAAAAAGGAAAAGAACTTTCTTGGCGTATTTTTTTAGAAACGTCTGAAGGACTTTTGAAGGGTAATGTCTTTGGGTATAGAAACTGCGATTTTTTCTCTATTAAAAGGCATCAAACCTTATGTTTCAAAACATTATAAATTGATGTACTTGGGAGAAATAGGTATAGAGAACATGAAGTGTTTTTCACAAGATTCTGTGCATTTAACTTATTAGTTTTAATAATACGGTCAGTTAAAAGATTACAAGAACATTTTAATTTTGGAAATTATGAAATAAATAGATTCCAAATATGATTTAAGCAAATGAAATATATATATATATATATATATATATATGATATTATAATATATATTTATTAAAATAAGATTTCAGTAATTTTGAATAATATAATCAAAATGGTTATGTTAAAAATATTACAAATAAATGAAGAATATGTGATCAGATGAATATATAGTATAACTTCATATTGTTCAGATTCCATACGTCTCAAAATTAACTGTAAATCACTGAATGCCTCATGACTAAATACTCTTCAAACGTATCCAAACAAACACTTATCCTCCTCCCAAATGTCGACTGAAACATTCTTTCAGATCCTTTCTTGAGTCATGCCAATAGTATTTGCATTCATCGGGATCGTCAAGGTTTAATTTCTTTTCATCAGAAATGAATTTGTTTCCACTCTTCGTTTAGTGACATGACATTTTTAGTCCATTTCAATCATTATTCTCGATTATGTTTTACTACCTTTGCTGTTATATTCATTTTCATGAATTTTATATCAGTATTTGTTTAAGATTCTTCCTAACACTGAGACACATGAAGCGTTTATGCTGAAAGTTTCCGAAATTTACAAATATTTGACCTTTCTTTGTTTGATATTCCAAAAATTAGTTGTTCGTCCCAAGTTGTCAAAATCCTTTTTTCTCTTTTCCCAAAAGGTTTTGTTTTGTTTGAATTATCTTTATAGTTATATCATTGTAAATGCCGATTTTAAAACACTTCATTAATCCTAATATTTTCTTTGCAGTTTTATCAGTTATCTTATAAAATAAAATTTTTCTCACTTCGCCCTCACATAACTCTTTACCCCGTGGCATCTTCGTATAAATCGTAGATAACAAAATCAAAACCTGCACCTTAGCTTCTCATGTAATTCTGTCAAGAAATACTCACACTTGTGTTTTATTATTTAAGCATCACCACCTTCCTATCTGTATATTCCTTGTCATCATTCAAAATGTTAAATATAATTATCAAAATTACTTTGTGGTCCTGTTACACTTCCTGAAATTGCTTCTAACGTATTTCTATGACATGCAGTGTATTTCAAATAAGTTTTCATATAAAATTAATATGATCTATAATTTGTTTCCACTTTTTCTTTTTAGGCCTCGTTATTAATATTCCAAAGTTTAAAAAAAGATTAAGACTCACTTTTCTAATTGCATCCATTAGATAAATGTGAAATACCTGGGCATGGATCCAAATGCTTGGTTTATGTCGACTTTTTTTTGCACAGAATTGTGGATCTGTAACGGGATAATCTTAGTATTAATATTTTTGCAAAGTTTACTAAAACTCTTTTGAAGTTCGAAATTTATTCAATCGGAGTAATATTTAGTTAGAGCAAAAAAATTAAAAATAGGCAATAAATTCTCTTATTCCGAAGATAGACATTTTATGTTGCTTAATTCTGCAGTCATATACAATCTGCGTGCGATTCTAGTTAAAAGTATGCAAGAATAATTGGTCACAGCAGCCTTGCGGATTCGCAGTCGGTGGCTTACGTCGAGTCTTGGGTTTGAGGCCTGATGCCACAAGACTCGCCGTGTAGTGGGGATGATGCATGTTACATCTGTCGAAGTTGCAATTCATCCCATTGGCGTGGTTGGGAAGTTTGATGAGAGAGATGCCAGTTCAGGTTTTGTCCTCGTCACTTAACCTAGATTCCGAACTACGAGACTCGTCACCGACAGCCCTCGCGGGGCTTCTCAGTGCGACGTTAATAAACATTGTATCGCAAAATTAATATTGAGGAACTAATACTGAGGAGATATATTTTCTGCTGAAAGAATTCATAGAACTTTTTGGATAGATATGGCATGCTTTTAATTTGCATGTTTCTGATTAGAGACATAATATTCAGATATTTCTGTAAGTTTTGTATCCTCTTTTCAGCTGAATACTAAATTATTGTATGCATAAAAAAGCTGAAATAGTCAAAAAATATACTTTATAGAAAAAAAGACATTTTATTAGAAGTGATACTAAATATCTCACCCCTATAACATTAGTCAAATAGACATATCTCGGGGTTTTTCATAGATGTCAAAAATGTAATAAATACATTTATTATTTTTTTAAAAAAAAGAAGACTAGAAGCGTTTGATTTTAAAGAAAATAATTCAGAAACTTTTGTTTCCAAATATGATTGTAAAATAGAATCAAACCGTATCTTGAACTTATCTTGTACAATTACACTCGAAGAACAACAATAGTTTCGTAATGTAAAATAAAAAGTACGCAAAATACACACAAAATAAATTTCGTACACAAAATAAAAAGCAATCAAACTATTTTTCAATGTTGATTTATTTTTAATTTTAATAAATATTAATTTTGTATTACTAGAAATGATGCGTCTATATACAAATTAATTTTATTTCATGATAAATTTAATCAGTACAGATCAAATATTAATTTTTTTTCAGAATAAATTTAAATGACATCAATAAGTGAATTCAGTTAGAAAGGGATTTTAAATTTAAAGTAATTCATATACAAAATACTGATACTTCCATTTGAATAAAACTTTAATTTCGTAACATATTAAAATTTGCAAAATTCTAGTTCTTTCATGTATGATATAGAATATGGAACTTCTATATTATGACTTAAACTATTATTTATTAAAGTTTTAAATTTACACTACCCAAATTTTCATAAGCGTTTTCTTTACTTGGAGGAATTTTATATATATTAATAAAAAAAATAAATCAGGAATCTCAAAATAACTAATTTACAAAAATATTAAAAAAAAACATTTCTTCGTTGCATACATTAATTATAAAATGCAACTATAATAGACAAAAGCTCGGCTGAATTTATCGTTGATTTTTAAACACTTGATTAAAGGGATTAAAATTATAATAAATGGTAGGAATTCAAAGATAAAAAGGGGAAAAAAGTTGATTGAAAGAAACAAAATGAAAGTCATCGAAATAGATTATCTTGCTTCAACATAATGGTTCAAATGGTGTTTCGATAAAAATGTGATCAAAATGTTAGATTTAATGATATTTCATTGATGTATTGAAATCCATTATCCTAGATGCAAAAAGAAGGAAACTACTTTATTTCTACATCAATGCCATAACCTCTGTTACAGGAGAAAAAAAATGCTACAAAATACTGTTTTATATAAATAAAATGACGATAAAAAACATTTACTGCTTTTGAATAAAGTTTACAATTAAAAACTTCAAAGCGAATAACATACGTTAAATGTATTCAGAAAGATTATCCATTTTAACATGCCATATGAGAAGGAAGTGTTAGATTTTTCAACAGAAAATTTATATCAAGTTGTAATATCAGGCACACACATCCGTTAACAAACATACACATCAGTTTTAACTTATGGGTATTGACCAAATAAATTATAATTGCACTTAATAATCATTCGGAAGTTTATTTTATCAGAATGATATGCAGAATAGTATGCATACAATTTTTCTCTTACTTGATTTAAGAATACTGATACTCATTTAAATATGTTGTGCTTATTTGGTAAATGTAAATTAAACTTAAATTATGTGGTAAATTAAACTTTTAAATGCAAGTATGCTATTATAGATAATATGTCAACAGATTTACGAATTTTGAAATTAAAATAATTTTGATTTTTGCAACTAATTTTGCATTACACTCAAAGTTAGTTGCAACATTCATAGGTACCTACCATGTTCTTAACGTAAAATGTAGAAAATATTAGTAAAACAAAAAGAAAAGAAATTATTGGTAAAAACAAAACTGGAGCATAATAATAGGTAGTTTGTTTGTATCTATTGAAAAAATTCTAATTTCACTAATTGGTATAATCGTATTCAGGATTTTATCATGCATATAGATCATTATAGAATCAATCTTTTAATGTAATCTCTGTTATGCTATTTACAGAAAATTTGGATGTTCTTCATATTAAGTTAAAACTGTAATGTCAATAATCAAGATTTTAATGTTTGATAATATAAAAGGGGAAAAGAAAAAAAGATTTTTGTCATATGTAACTTCAAGTGTTCTATAAGATGTATATCATAATACGAGGAAGAGAACATTTCTGCCATTTTATGCGAATGATAGCTTATAAGAAAACAATGCGTAAAAGGAAACTACTTAAAAGGAACCATGAAAACCTGTTTAAAATAAGAATACTTCTACATTCTCAAATACTGCTTATTTCTTATTGGAATAGAAAAAAATATTATTTAAAAGGGGATTTTTAAAAAAGAAAATAACAACTTATTAAGAAACAATCTTTATTTTTCTTAGTTTTACGGCATTTATTCGAAAGCACTCTACTAAGAGGAATCTCGTTAATGTTAACGTACAAAGATTGGTTAATTAAATCAGGTTCAATGAAGACAGTATAATAAAAATAACCATATAATATTAGTATATTTCTATTAAATGTGTTTGATTAATTTGAAAGTGATTTAATATGTTCATTCAATACTACTTTTTTCAGCGAGTTAATGTTCTTTTTCCAAAATTACTTCTGTTATTTTGCAATAATTTAAGTAAGAAGTATTTCCTAGTTTAGCATATAGCGATATTCTTAGCCGCAGTCGAGATATTTTATTAATTATTTGAATATTATTTTTTCCTGTAATCCAAATGTAATTAGCCATTATTATAACTAATGAGGTTTTACTCGTAACTAAAAAAATGGTCTCCTTCGAATAATATAGATCTTAGTTAAAAGAAAGCTTGATTACTTAGCTTATTATCTTCTTTTTTTTTATAAATAAGTATAAGTTTCAAAGAGATAGGATATTTTATTTTTAGAAAGACTAGCTTCTAATATTATTAATAATGAGGTATACATTTCTGAATATGTGACATTAGCTCCTAAAGATTTCGAAAATATCTTTTGTTAAGAAAAATAAACTTTGATTTCAAAACTTAGCTCCTTCAAGAATCCTAAATGAGAACTAAAATGTGTATTGATCCATCAAGCTAGTTCATTTGTAAGTCACATCTGCAAATACATGTCCCATTATCAAGCTCCCTATTGGGCAATCAGTCTCATTTTAATTTAAATTAATTCGTTTCAGTGGTGCATATTTAAGATACGTTAATCTCTTTCTTTTTATCACAAAGAATTAAAGAATTATTCTAAAAGTTCTAACTATAAATTTTAAGTTGAATATATAATCACAATGAAGAATAAAAATACTGAGCATTAATTTCTAATTCATATTTCTTAGTAAATTTAAGCTCTAATTTAATGCACATCACGTTCAGAATGTATTGATATTCTAAATGTGCTTTTAAATGTTAAATAGGATATTAATAATCTTATTTTTATGATGAATTGGCATTAACTAATGCAGAATTATATAAAGAAAACTCTCAATTCAAATAATAGTTATGTTGAAATTGCTTTGAAATTAAACTTGTTCTACTCAGACACATGCATTTATAAGTAAAAATCATACTTAAGAACATGTAAGCATAAATATTTCTTTATGCATATTTCTTCAAGAGAAATAAAAGGGGAACTGCTATGTGCTATGAATGAAATTGAAAAAAAAAAAAAAAAGAAGAAACAAAACCTCTTCGTTCCATTTTTAATAACACTGAAACTTATTTATTCTAATATCAGAAAAATAGATCAATATAAAAGCTGTATTTGCTTAAATTCCTTTGTTTCAGTTATTTGTATTAAAATTTTAGAAATTATACGTTGAAAATGTTTCAAATATAATATTTGTAAGTGATTTGTTTTAAATGAAATCATTAAGTGATGTATAAATTCAAACATAAGAAAATTCAAACATTTAAACTATACCGCATTTAAATTACAACTGGCTGTTTAAAATAATGTAAAACGTATTATTATTTTTTCTTTTTTAAAATAATATAAAATGTATTATTTCTTTAAATTGCTGTGAATCAAACCTTACTTGTGAATATGAACTGTAGCAATTATATTAGATAGTTTTGAAAATCTCTTGCATAATTCTTATTGATTTCATAATGTGGAAGTGCATTTAAAGTTTAATTTATGCCTATAAAATTTTTTTCAAAATACATTTTATTTGTTTAAAAATTCTCTAGTTTGAAGTATTCATATTATTCAACAGTGATGCGTAACTATCTTTATCGTACTTGAAATCATGGATTCGCAAATTTCAAAATCACAGATAAATAATCTTCACACCAATAATTTTTCTCATATTAAAAATAATGCAAGTACAATTGGTAAAAAAAGGACACACATGACAGCTTTCACAAGTGGAGATAATAGTTATCACTATTATTGTATAAAAAAGGAACTAACTTATTATCTTAAGGAATTTAATTAATTAGCCTTATTAACAAAAGTAATCCTCTTCAAAAAGCTTTTACATTTTTGCCATTTTATGCATCTTACTTCCCAATTAAAATTTAGCTAAAATTTCATATTTCGTAAAATTTTGCGTCAACATTTTTGAGTTATGATGTGTAAAAAATGGCACCACTAATTTAAAATGAGTCTCGAATATTGGAAGATAGAACATTTTCTTTTCAACATTTTTCAACAATGCTCATATTAATTAATAGATTAATGACAAAAATATTTATTTAAGAAAAACATTTAATTGGAAAAATTATACCAGAATTTTAAAAAAAAAAATAACAAAGAAGCTGCTGCAAGGAAGGCTCTGGGTCGAGTTGGGGTGCGGAAAGATTCCTTCATGCACGCAAATATCGGTCATCGAAGCTTCCATAGTGCTTGGTCGCCCTCTTCCGAACCGTCTGGGTGTCGAATCAGTGGTTTACAATAGTTGCCAAGTCTATGAACCGTATTACTCCCATTTAGCCTTTTGATAATTTTGTCTGAGTTTTATCTGCCTCTAGTCTGAGCAATATCTCTCCATTGCAGTTCTTCGGGCTAATGATGCCTCGAGATCATTGTAACAACTTGGTTATCCTAGATTTCCTATCTGAAAATCAAGGCAATATTTTATACCTTATTCTCTGCTCCTTAAAGATGACGCATTCTGTAATGAGGGCAAAAAATATGCATATTGCCATTTTATTTAACAGCTTTTATTCATAAACATAGTCAAATTCAATAAGGATTGATTTATTTTTGAGCGAGTTATTGCTAATTTTGCGATTTTTCTTAAATTTTTGAGAATCAGTATAATTAGTTTAAAAACAAGTGAGTGATGATAACGTGATGAACTTTATTCGATGTGGATTTTAAAGGAGGGAATATAGATGGGACTGTTTACAACAAACAAAAAGGTAAACAAAAGAATTTTAGAAATTGTGGTGTTGGAGCAACTTTCATTAAATGACAAATGTAATACAAAGCCGCAGTGAACTAGATTTATACACATCTTTAACCTCTTTCTGTTTACGTCATTCTAATTATCTTTCGGCAATGATTAAAATTCCTATTCTAATTACTTTACGTTCGATTGTTCATCCACATTGTGAGTATAATAAATTACTTTTCAGACGTGATCAACTAAACTTAACGCACTCATTTCATTTTATTGTGAAAATGCATAGGGAAAATAAATTACCACCAAAACTTTTATTTGACTTCGATTTATTTCTCCGAAATCATCAATTTCTACGCATACTTTAATTAAAAATAATTGGCAGATCTTTGTGCAAATTCAGTATAGCACCTGTTTATATATATATAAAAAAATATTTGACATCAACCGAAGGTCTGTGAGAAAATTAAATATTTGTAATGGAATAATTTAGGCATTGATGAATTTGAAAGATTTATCAAAATTCCTGCCCACTTCAGAATTTCTTCCATCAGAATAAATTTAGGTGAGAACCAACCATTCGAGAAAATTGTATGGAAATCTAGTAAGATTCCAGACGAAAGGAATTAGTAAAATTTACACAGATCACTTGAGCCCTCAATTTATATGCAAACGACATTAGTTCCAGTATATGTAAGGAAAGCTAATTTTCTTGATAGGTATTTTTACTCCTATTTCTAGCTGTTTTCGTCTCATCCACTAACGAAGAATGAAATGCCCTGTTTAATATGTTGGCTTCGACGAACTTGGTGCAAATAATTTTGAATGAAATAACCATATTTTCCCAAATTATTGTTTTGATTAACATCCTTCATTTCTAATACATCATTATTAAAATATCTTTATAGAATTTTTAAAAGTATTTTTGCAATTATAATTTACAAGTTTTGTAAAAAGCAGTAGATAAATATACTCAAAAAATTTCGAAAGAATGCAAATTAATGTTTAAAAAAATATATTTAGTGAATCGTAATGTGTTTAGTATTAGTTTCGGGAAACATTATTTATATATGCATGTTATTTTTTTAAAGTTTAAAAAATTAATGAAGAATTAAAAAACACGAGAATGAATTTAAAAATGAGATTAAAAGCTTTAAAATTTCAACAAAATTCTAAAGAAAAGAATAAAAATGTATTTATACTTTTTTCAAATATGTAATTATTTTAAATTTCTATACAACCCTTTCTTGGACTTTTTTCAACATGCTATTATTAAATACATAAAAGTAGACTCCTTAGGATATTTTGATGCAATTCTTTTGAAAGAATCAATAAAAGACGCAGCAAGATTTCTCTCGCGTATTTCTCTTCAACTAATTTTAAGAGCTTTTCTAAGACGTTATTTGATTTGAGAATACAACCTGAGAATAAACTGTAACTTATGTAAATTAGCACTGCTATATATAAATTGAAATATAATGAATAAGGGCGTGGAGAGATCGGAAAGCACTGACAGCGTTATTGGACGTATTCTTATGCTGATAAGAGGTAAAAGTCTAAACAACATTCATGCCATTAGATTATTGGGCTGTCGTTTGCTGAGACTGTGTACAATATAATTGTTTCGGACTCAGATTCGCTTTTGAATTTAATAAGATAAAAAGATCTTTTCCCCTGATCATTTGCTGAGGACACTAGAAAGCTTTCTGCTCTACATTTGTAATCCTAATATTAAATTTTGATTATTGTGTTAAATAAGAATGGTAATGTCTAAAGATTTGACTGGCTGATTATTCATTTGACAGATTATTTGGTGACCTCCCTTTTATTGAGTTTCGATAGCTGAAATAAATGTTAGCCAAGTCGAAATGTTACAAAGATGCGAGGGTACTTTTTAATATCTTTATGTAAGTAATGCCTCAATGGCTGTAACATTTTTATTTTTTACTTGATTTTTAAAATTTCTGTTGTATCTGAAAGCTACATGTATTCGTAATACGAATATTGATTTTGGATGGAACTTAGATAATAATTTATACATTATATACAATGTAATGCATTTGTATCATTTGTTCAAAGATGTATATGGAGTAATACACTAAGTAATACATTTGTTTTCTTTGTTCTCATGTGTCGTTGTTTTGACAGAGAACTGTGACAGATGACGATAAACACGGAGCAGAGGTTAAAGTAGCTGGATTTTATTGCACCCACAATTAATCATTTCCGTTCTTTCCAAGCATGAAAAGCAGTTTAAGAAACATCACTTTCATTTTAAGTATTAGATGAAAGCCTTCATGAAAACCTGCGGTCTACAAATACCGCGTGAGTTCTTCCTCGATAGGTATGCCTGATTAATCACGCATTCGAATATGGAAAGGGACAAGAACTGTGTTTAAAAATGCTTAATGAATTAAGCAGAGGATGCATGAAGCTTTCAGATAAAACAGTAGTTGTGGAAATTATGTTGTAAAAAAATATAATGGCCGTGAAGATGTAAAATTTCAACTAAACCCTCTTCTTGGTTTAAAATAACAGCAGCGACGTACAGGAGAAATTGTGAATCAGTTATAGATTAACTAACGATAACAATTATACAACAACGCAGGTTGAGATCTTAAGCAATTTTATAGTAGTTACAATATGCATTTTACTTCTCTTAGTTATTTTTAATTACATTTTGCTTATCTCTAGTAGAAGCTTACTCATATTATTCCACTTAGATGTAGATTTCAAAAAACGTTTAATAATTTAGAAATGTTGAGTTTTTAATTTAATTGTCATTAGTTTCTTTTTCATGATTTCTGTACTCTTTCTGAAAGCATTTATAGAAAAAAAATCTAAGAACTACTTTACAAACCAAATACATTTACATAAAAATATTTATAAAAGGAGATGTTCTCATATGAAAAAGGATTTCTTTATATTTTTTATGTTATATTTATTTTTATACACTTGTACTTATAAATTTCGAATCTACTTATTTGATCTTTACAATTCAAATTGTTTAATCAGCTTCCATTACAATAACAATTAAAGAAGATTAACACTACTAAAATATCCTATTTATAATTTTATATCGTCAAATAATATACTTAATTTCATAAATGAGGCATTAACAGTCTAATTCAGCTTCTTAAGAAGCATTAATTAAAATAATGATACGGATTTTTATTTCCTTATTCACAACCTCTTGTTTTACTAAAAATTTATCTAAAGAAATCCTAAAATAGTATTTAGCTTCGCTTTTAAAGGACCCTTAACAAAAGCTGAATTAATGAGAGCAACTATAACATCTCAATTCATGTAAATAATTGCTGTGACTCTCTCGAGTAAATATGCATTAACTCGCTTTGCTCAAATCAATTAATTAATCCTCATATCAATTTGTTGTATGTACTAATTATTTCTTAATTCATTTGACATTTCAATTAATGTAATGTGTTCTGTTCACTAATTTTCTACTCTCATTTAATAAATTATTCGTTGCGAAATTAAAATTTTGTCAAATTTCCACAACATAGGTGTTTTGTTGTTGAAATCATTTATGCATTTTAAGTGTTTGTGAGATTTTGAGGGAATATTTGTAATTTTCGCTATCATTATTTTTTTTAACGATTCAGAATTTTTTCCTCATATAAGAAAGTTCTATATAGTACATTTTTCAAAATATTTTAAATTTGTTAACTTTAAGTTAATTAATTACAGTTTTCTAATCAAAATATATCGAATACTGTCATTTTATTTAAATAAAGTTTTTCCTTATATGTTTAGGACATATTAGCAAACAAAGGTTTTTTTGCCTTCTGTCATATTGAAGTAGAAGCATAGTTTAAATGCATTTTCTGATTATTTGAAAATAAATCTTAATTAACATTGTAATATTTTTTTGAATTTTAACAAACATTCGAGTTCGAAATCTTCAGCTTATATATTTATTCTGTGAAACAATGATACTTTTAAGATTTTAAGAATCAATACATGAATAAGATAATATATATTATGATTCGAAATGAAATATAGTCCTCATACAATATATTTTGCTGCAGAATATAAAATTTTCCACTAGACTTCATTATTTTCTTTTCATCAACTCTTACAGAAATGAGAAATACGTGAAATCACTTTTTGAATATGGAGGAGTATATTTTATAGTAAATGATATGTAAATTTTCGCGAGTGTCTTTTCAATGAAAGAATTACATCCGAAAATAAATTTTAGCATTCAAGACACTGAAAAAGCCCTATCTAAACTTTAATTTGTATGTTTCAAAAGTACCATTTTTATGAAAGGGAAGTATCTATATCTTTCTTATGATTTCACGTAAGACGTATATTTGATAATTTAGAATCTTTATATATCTTGTGATTTCATTTCTTGGCATAAACGTGCTTATTAAATCCGTTATGTTCTGAAAAGTGATGTAACACCATAATGTCAAAAGAATATATTTTTCTCAATATTCATAATTGTGTTCGCAATAATTGTATTTGGATGTTATTGTTAAATAATAAATATTTTTCAATATTATCACTTGTAAATAACATTTTAAAATAGAACAGAAACATTGAACATTGATTACATTGATAATGACATTTTATTAAAAATAAAACATTTATCTTCAAAACGTAGACACATAGAATTTTATTTTTTAAATTTCATTCTAATTGTGTTGTATTCGTGAACACTGTACCCTTAATAATTAATAATATCGTCCCTTTAACCCTTTCAAATTCTCAAGTTTTGCAAAGGAAAATCATAAAATAATCCCTTTTATAATTAAAGGTAAATAATGTTTGAATAATTCTGTATTTGAAAGAGTAAATTATTTGTAACGTGAAACGTAAACATTAATTCCCAAAAGTGGAAATGGAGGTGGTATGATGATTGTTTTCTATATTTAGTTCGTTCCAAATCCCTATTGCAATCTGAACTTCTGCATCAGGGACTCTTTGTTCTGATTTGAGAATCACTGTCGTCAATAAAGTCTGAAATGCTTTCCGATAAATTAGAATATCCAAATCACCCGAATAAAATCAAACATTGTCCCATCTTTTCTCTAAAATAAGTAATAAGGGGAAAAAAATTTATTTTATGCTAAATGTATTTAATACTGCTATAAAGTTCAATAATTTTTTTGTCAATTGTGACGCCTGTTTAACATTTTTCTTCAGTGGTAATTATTAATTTTAAGTAGATCATTGTATAATTATAAAGTGAAATGAAGAGAGGTCAGTTCTCATTTGCTTAAATATATGTATCTCCTGAATTCTATCTATTACACTTCCGGACTTCAATCTTTTCTTCATACGTCACGTTTCCTTTTGTTGGTGGAAGATTTCGTTTTAAACAATAAAATAGATAATTCTCCAATGTTAGTGAAAGAATATCGCGATATAGTCAAGGTCAAAAGCTATTTAAAAGATAAGCAATAACGATTCTTATTTCACCATAATATCTCCTGTATAAGGTGAGAATGCGTAGAAAGAACTTATAAACCTCCTCACTCAAACGCGATAAGTCTTGATGAACTGATATAAGTTTAGCACATTTCCTAGTGGAGCTCGTACACGTGAAATTTTGTAACACGAATTTCAAAGTCATATTAAATCATATTTGGTCGTGAGGAAATCTGTCAACTCTTTGCGCCCGAGTGTGACTTACTTATGAGCAAATAGGTTCAATTACTTGGAATCCAATAAACTAAAATGAGCTATTCTTAAGAAATTTCAGAGTTCAAAGCTGAAAATTTATATTGAACTTTTAAGTGTTTATAAATATTTATGAGATAAATAACGCTGTTGTGAATTTTTTCAAACCATTCGAAATATTATACTTCATGACAAATTAAATATTAGAAGGGGCCATAAATAGTTCAATGAAAATAAATCATTATTAGTCAGAAGCAACGGAAGGTGTTTTTAATAAAAATTGTTTTTGTTTCAATAAATTTTATCATTATTCTAATGAAACTAAAGATTTGTAAATTTTTACAAACTCTGTGAGTTAAGGCTCCCTTCTACCCGCCATTTTGATTTCGTAAGCTTAATGTTAATCCTATGGAATTCCGACTTTAATTCTCCCCTCTTTACTATTTGACCTATTTGAATGAAATAAAGTGCATCTGAAAGAGCAAAAAATAATGAATGCTTCTGTGGAATTACTTTTTTTCTCCGATTTTTAAAAATATTTGAAAATATTCTTTAAAGACCGAAAAACTCAAAAACGAATAATTGAAATAAGAATAAAAATATTTTTTAAGATCTTAGGAAAAAAGTAATTCCACAGAAGCGTTGATTATTTTTTGCTATTTCAATTGCCCTTTATTGCATTGAAATAGGTCAAATAGTAAAGATGGGAGAATTAAAGTCAAAATTCCATAAGATTAGCATTACGTCCACGAAATCAAAATGGCGGGTAGACGGGAGCCTTAAACGTGAATATGACAGCCTTACCAGTTTCAACAATCTATGACTACGCAAATACTTCGCGAGAATTTTTGAGAAGGGGATAATAACATTGATCTGAAAACTTGCATTAGGAATCAAACAAAATTTTCAGCTGTATGTGGTCATTTTGACTATAATTTATTAAATATATTTCCTATTTTCAGCAAAAGGACCTCAACCTGAAATTCAGTGATATTTTAGCGAAGATATATTTTACAAAATTTCGTATGAAGCTATGTTGCAGTTTTAGTGTATTCAAAAGCAATTTCAATGTAGATTTCCTCATTATGATGTAAAGTAAAATAGTGGGGTTTTGAAATTAATATAAAATTACATTCCATATTTGAAAGTAATTTTTTCTTAATTGCGTAATGAATGGCATTATAATAAATGATACATATCGAAGGTTCAGATAGTAATAAAATATTTATTTTTGCTTTAATTCCTACATTTGCTTACGTGATATGATTATTTTAAAATGTTTAAGTCTGAAATGCTTCTTTTGAAAAATATATCAGTTGTCATTGTGAACGGTGTTATATTCATTTATGCGAAACCGAATTTTATATTACATCATATAAGAACTCATTTTTAATTTCTTACCGTAACGTATATAATTCTTATACAACTTTTATCCATTTAATGGACTTTTTATCGTTTCATATGAAATTAAAAAATTCAAGTTTAAGTATATTTTTAGCATTTAATAAAAACAAGAATGAGTTCGAAAAAAAATTCTATTACTAATTTTCCAGCACTGAAAAGAATTTTAAATCTGTTTTGTCCGATGATGCAAGCATTTAATGTTTATAGCACGGTACATAAGACGTTTGATTTATTTAAAGCAATTTCAAATATTTTGTGCTTTTTTTCAATGATTTAAAAACTAGCTCACAAAGGAAATTCGACAATATGCAATGCAGTTATTTTTCTTCCAATATAAAGTGTTTAAAACAAAATCTTATACCCATTAAAAACATCAAATATCTCACTACAAAGAAAAGTACAGTGGAAGGTCATTGCCCTTCATGAATTAAATTGGAAGTCTAGTATTTGCACATTCCAGAGAATAAGAATTAGAAGAAGAAAAATTAACTATCACAGAAACTATCTTTACTTATAAACCTCTCTTGTCCGCATCGTTAGCATATAAATGAAGACCGCAAGTTTGCAGAAAATTTACTGATTCCTCTCGTCTGAACTAGACTTTCCCTTTATCTTCTGATGTTACTCTAATACTCAGATAATGTTATTCTGATCAAAGAAACCATTCTGCAACGGAAACCCTTTTAATAAGCTTTCCAAATTCATCCGTAAAAGAATTATCCTTAATTCTCTTAATTCGCAACGAAAATAAGCAGAGAAGATAAGATCGAAGAAGATATTCCTCTCATCTTTTGCAAAAAGGATCAATCAACTACTCATTGCTCAAGTGTCCGATTCAGAAAAATAAATCAAACTTTTAACATAAGAAAAGAGGCCACTGATTTATTTATTTTCTATTATAGTTTCCCTGATTAGATAGGACAGAAATCCATTAAATAGTGATTGATTCTGGAAAATAAGTTATTAAGTGCAATTTCAGGGTGAACGATTTGGATGAAGTAATCAGAATCAAAAGTTTTTAATTATTGTTGAAGAATGATGGAAGAAGAATCAATAGGTAAATGGAGAAGGCACAAAAGATGTTTATAACATTAGTTCATTTAAAAAAAATTTAATGAGCTTCATGTTTATTCCGGTTCTCAAAGCTATATAATTGGATAATTTTCTCAAACTCTTAATCCCAAAATTCTTCATACACTGACATTTTCAACTAAATGCTTAGTAATTTAAAAGTAAATTCTTTTTAGTATCCTTTAAGTATTGGGTACAAGAACTCGAGTCTGTTTTTCTTCTATTAAAAAGTTATAAGGTTAGATTAGAATTAAATATGGGTTCTTAAAGAAAAAAAAAGAAAGAAAAAAATTCAAAATAATAATCCTGCATTTTTTGAACATGTGTTGCTCATTTTGTTAAATTATGATGCACGAAAATTATGTTTTTTTATATATGAATTTATATGTTTATTTTTAACAGTTAAAAAAAGGAGAAACGTTAATGATGCATACTGACAGTTAATAATGCATTCTTTATAAAAGCATTTTGAAGACCAGATCTTATCTAATGTGTGACCTGTTCTAAACCTAAAGCAGTGTATTTAGTACAGCACTTCTTTTTAAAGAAAAGTCTATCATGTAATTGAATAGAAATTTCCAGTTCTTACAAGCAATAATTTATAATTATTCGATTTATTTATTCAGTCAATAACGCTTTTTTTATTCTAAGTTTAACAGATGCAGTTTTTTAAGTTCTTCCTATAAATTTACTATTTTATGTAATAAATTAGCCAATTTAAATGTTTGTTTGATTATATTATTCCTTCATTGGGTATATTATTCTGAACTGTTAAATATTAATAATTATGGAGGTGTCTTTACTACAGATATTATACTTTGAATAATTGTACAGATTTTGCTCTGTATTAAATGTCCATTTTGTAAATGACCTTTTTTCAATAATATCTAATTTAAGTGCATAAATAAGAAATCTAAGCAATTTAAACCAAAATTTTAAGATACAAAAATAATAATTCACTCATAATGAACCGTATTAAATCTATGATACGACGTTGACTGCTTGCTTAATTTATCATGAAATATAATTGTTGCTTGTAAATTGTTTTAAAAAAATAAGAGTTTCTTTAATATTTTAAATCGAAATCTATATGCTAATCTATGATTTGAATCAAATATAAATTGTTCTGTAAATATATAGCTGGTTCGATTATGAATAGATCTCAATTAAAAACTCTAATCAGCATTATGTAATTTAATATTAAATATTTACGTTTGTTCATTATTCCAATAAAGATGTTTTTTTTTTTTTTAATTTTCACCAAATTCATAAATCTTAAAAAGGTAATTAGATTTTTTTATAAATATTTCTTAATGTAACATGCAAGTAACATACCATTGTGATTTTTTGGGAATATTTATTTTAGGTTTTAGTTCCCAAATAAATAAATTATGAATAGTTTTTTTATATTTTAGCTAAGCAGAAATTTAACATATTTTTTTTATTTTTCTTATATGTAAATATTTTACATTATAGGCTGTATGCTTTTTCTTAAATATTTGTATTTTTTATTCAGAATTATAAATAATTAATACAAAAATAATTGCAAAAATATCTCGTTTTGAAGCAGCAGTTATCAAATGAAATATTTCAGGATTGAATTTTAAATATCAAAACCAGAAAATAATCAAATAAAATTTCTACATATTTTTCTTCATATATAAGTGCCTTTTAAAACGTGAAAAGAAAATATTAAAACTTTTTTCGAATCTACGGAAGTTCTTTAGATTACATGGAATTTTCATACTAATTTTAAATGGATCACATTTATTTACAAATAACAAAAAATTAAGGAATTTCTAACAAATAGGATTAATTAAAATTTTTAACTGTAATAGTATTTAATATTATATTTTAATTTAAATTGGTACTGCAATATACAAAGCTTTGAATAGTTTGGATACCATATAAACAATATGAAATTTATTATATTGTAGAATGTAATATTAGACCTAGAAAGTAAGTGGAAAATATTTTCTCTAAAGTTTGTCTGGCTGTTGTCTACGCAAAGTTAGAATTTTGACCAAAGTAAAGGATTTCAATCCTTTCATTTGTTATTCAAAGGATAGCAAAAATTCATTTCGTTAATGTTATGCAAACAAATATTTTATAAGAAACTCATCCATTATTATGAATATTGTTTTATACATTATATAATATGAATTATCTGACTTTTTTTTTATTTCAACATTTGCTAAAATCATGTTGATGTATTAAAGAATGGATATCGCATTATTAAAAAACATGTGCTCTGTACAAAAGTTTTTAAAAATTATGTACTGTCTACGTATTTATTTTATCAATTACAATGATAAACAAGAAACTGTTTTCTTCAAAGGTTTTAACAAATTTAAAAATTCGTATCTTAATGAATTTAAAAAAAATATTCGTATAAAAGTGATATTAGTTCCCATTTCTGAGGAATCTGTATTTAAATCTATACGTTAGTTTATTGCCTTTTATAACTCTTTGTTTCTACAAATGACCCTGAAAATGAGTGTTTTTAATATGTGTAGATGCTAATAAGGTGGCAAACGCCAAACATTATGATCTGATGAGGACTTTGACGTTCATTTGGAATAAATATTCGGTCAGTGTAGCATTTAATAAGCTGACAAATAGATCCATTTAAAATGTCTCATAAGTTTGTTATATTTAGTGTTAATTTTTTTCTATATTCGTGTCGAATTTGTAAGCAACAATAACAGTAAAATCATGACTCCTTTAATTAAAATTATCAACTATTATTTTGGATATGAAATTGGCAAACAGGATCAGTCATGAGCGCCACACCTTTCTTTCCAACGTTGTTCAACCCGAATTCGAGAGTGAATCAAAAGAATGGGAACTTAAATGACTTTTTTCCATATCAATGATCAGGAGGATCATTGCTAATTTTATATGACTCCAACAGCGAAAAGAATTAATTTTAAGAAAAAGGAGCATATGCAGTCCATTCAACATCGATTCTGCAATAAGGCCGTTATCTCACAATGACGTGTGTTTTGTACCTGTTAACTACCCTTTAGTTGACAAAGAATTCGTGCCAAATAGATATAGCTATCAGGATCAAGTGGAATAGATATGGATTACACTTCATCAGAGAAACATTTGGAGTCTCGTATGATAACTCGACCAGAGTTGAATGACCTTTGCGGGATATGGTATTAACTAAGATTAAAGCTTAATTACTATAATCAAAGCTTCAAGAGTGAAATGTATTGGCTGCTGATGTCCATTTTTCCATGTATCGTTGAAAGCATAAAGACTTTCAAGAAAATGTGAAACAGGCTATTGCAATGCTCTTCCAAGCCTCATAGCACTTTTGGATCTCTGTTAAAAATCAGAGAAATGCAGAATTTTTATTGATGGTTCTCAGATGAGCTTAAAAGTAGTACACCTTCTCAGTGAAAATAAATAGAGCTCACTTCACATAGAATAAGTTTCAGGGAGAAAGAATGGTATAATACCATGAAAAATATATTACTTTTAATGAAGTATAATTGTTTTAAGCAGAAAATTTGTGCTGATTAGAAAGCCATTTTGATTCATCTTGGAACTCAACAAGGTTAAAAAATATATACATGCTTTTTGCAAGTAAGGGATAGTCGGGCAAAATATTAACGTTAATATCCACAAAAGTTGAATTTTTAGAAGTATATGAAGCCCTATGAAACATATATAGTTAAATAACCTTTAGTAACACCAGCGGACATATTACTCTTACCACTCTACATTAAGTTGGGATCGATAAAAAGTTTAATAAATGTTCTCGATCTGACTGTTAAGGCATTTGCACTTATGCGAGACTTATTCCCATCAATATCCGATGCTAAAATAGAAGTGAATGTATAGGTACAGAAATTCATAAACTTATGAAAAAGGATGTTTGAAACTGTTTTAGTAAGATAGAAAAAGATGTACAGATGAATAGCAAAGCTAGGGAATAACAAAGCTACAAACTGCAAGAACATCATTCCTAATATAGTAAAAATTGTTTAAACATAGGTTATCCGTGTCCTTAAAACTTCATTTTCTCATCATTCATATGTACTTTATCTGGACTAATATGAGAGCAATAAGTGATGAAACTAAAGTAAGCGATCGATTTTGCCAACAGATATTTACAAAGGAATCTCATTATCGATTGCAATGAAATGCAATACTTCTTGCTGACTACTTTTGGTTCATCAAGACTGAAGATACTGAACTACAAGAAAGCGCAAAAATGAGTTCTAATATCCTAATTCATGCACTTAAATTATGTTCTTCTGTGTAAAATGTGAAAGTATACTTAAGGAAAATTTAACATTTAATTATACAATTATTTGAGCTAATGCTGTAAGGATTTATATACTGCCAAAACAGTCATTTAGCAAAAATATGAAATAATTAAAAGTTTTTATTGTCGATTTAATGTACTCAAAAGTATGTCCAATTGAAATATCATCTTTAAATTTATGAGGGGGAAGAAGCTAATTTTGTTTTTAATAACATGTATTTTATTATATTGTTCTTGATTTTGCAATAATCATCTTTTTCACTTGCTACTTTTATTAAGTTTGAACTTTTATATATTTCCATTAACTTAAAAATATCCCGAGTGTTCGGGGATTTACACACTCACACAGAACTAAATACGTTTTTTTTTATTTAACTAACTAATTTGAGAAATTTCGACTTCAGAGTTTCAATAGAACTGAATATACACTTGTGTGAATAAAATTAATGTTATCAAAATTAAAAGGAAAATACAAATGGAAGCTAAAATGTTTCACAAAAAGAGAAAATTATCATAAATCCATTTTTGAAATAATCCGAATTACATCCATGTTAACTTCAATCATGGTTCGCGATAGTTAGGATTTTACAAAACATTGCAATCTCACAATCTCTTCAAATCATAATTTCAGCAAAAGTATCTTTTAAATATACAAACATTATGTAATACAAGATTCTTCTAATGTATTCAAAATTGCAAAATGCAAAATTATGCTAAGAAGTACAAAATAATCCTAAATACAAATTCAAAGTACTCCTAACTAAATGCGTATTAATTTTAACTAAGATTAGAGGTGTTTTAAATTTTTAAGAACGAATTGTGAAATCTCTCAATTTCTGGAGGCTGCACTGCAGTAATTTCCCTTCCTATTGTAAATTATCCTAAAAAATATATGCAAAAATGGCAATAGGCAAAGTTATCCTAAATTCAGACTCGATGATTTCAGCAGATATTTTAATTTCATTCGAAATTACAATCTTTCAATCTCTCCTACTCACAACATTAATCTATACTTAATAATGGACTCAGTAAGAATCCGGGGGGGAGGGGTCTAAAGCTCGCTAACTATTGTGCTGTCGAGGCAACCTCTTGATAAAACTATAACATAAGTGTGGAAATTGTTTGGAGAAAAAAAGAGCTGAAAAAAAAATCGAACAGGAGAAAGAACTGAACTGGCGACGAAGAATTTGGCTGATGGAAGACAAAGTTGTTGTTTTTTTAAAATTGGAATTTTCGCAGTTGGAATGTATATTTGGCTTCCACAGACACTTTAAAATGATTTACTTAACGTATGAATTATTTTGCTTAAAATAAATTGTGTTATGTTTTGGTTAGTGGCCATCTTGTGTCGAACTTGCCATCAGTTGATCGAACGCTTTTTTTTACTGACTCCATCTAAACACGCCATTAAGAGAAAAATCAGAAAAATAATTTTTGTTTCGTAACATATTTATGTAACTGCGAGAAATGAGTGTAAACGTTTTGGAAGAAATTTAATCGATAGTGAAGAATAAATTCATGCTAATGGAAAATCAGCCGAAATAAAAATGATCTTTGTAATTTCAAAAGCGGAAATCAAAATAATGAATGTATACGACAAAATATTCCCTTTATTAAAAAGGAATTCCTTTTTTTTTTGTCTTAATCTCTAAGATCAACATAACTTATTGAAAATAAAAGAAAGGTTATCCACGAATACGTTAGTTGCATATTATTGCTAATTCTATTAATAATGACTTCTCTTTTGATATCACAAAATTGTTTTCATTTTTTAAATTCGTTCCGGAAAAAGGGTTTTCTTTCAAATTCTACAGCTAAAAAATTATCGGATAGCAAGAAATTATTTTTAAAAAAATTAATCATGATTTAGAAAAGTTTGTATTTAAAGAGGAGATATTTTTTGCATTTATTCACAAAAAAATTAGTGTGATAATTACTATAAATTGAACTTTATTACCGTAAACACAAAGCGACGTTATTTTTTTCTTTCACCGTAAAGATAAAAATGTCTCATCAGCAGCAAACAAGATATACGCTGTTTATGGATGTACCTGAAAGGATTGTTCTGAAATAGTATGTTAGTTTTAAAACTAGTGATTTTTACCGAAAGAGCAAGAATGCCTGTCCTGATTATTTACCACAGATGCAGGTTAGATAAAGAAACTGATCGAAAATGACCAACGCTGTACGATATGTAAATTACCAGAAATATTAAAAATTTCTAAATATACTACCTTCTACCATTTGGTGAAACTTTATTACATAAACTGCTTTGATGTGTGAGTTTCAATATGGTTTACTAGATGGATCACTTTACTATTTGTGACTCGCTCGATAAATGCAAAGAGGAGACACCATTTTTGAAGAAAGTTGTGATGAGGGATAAAATGGCTAAAGATAGTGGGGAAAGCGGAATTAACCACCTTTAGTCGCCCCAAAAGTCGATCTTCATTCGAAGAAGTTCCTTCTCTGTGTTTGTTGGAATTAGTTAGAATGTATCAAATAATAAGAAGATAGATTCATAAGAGCTCCCTATTATTATTCATTGCTCTCTATTGCATAAATTAAAGGCAGAAATTGCACAAAAAATTCACAAATGGCTAATCGGAATGGCGTCGATTTTCATCTAGACAATGTGTGGTCTCATGCGTCTTAGACCAAAGTTGTCAAAATTTTGTTGGGATGTTTAGCCATCCACTGTATTTACGAAGCCTAACTTCCGCAGATTTCTACATATTTCAGTTATTAAGATTCCCTGATTGGAAAAATCCTCAACTCTTTTGTAAAGATAAAAAATAAAATAAAAAAGGTCTTCACCAAAACCCTTAGAGGTTATGAAAGGACGAAATTTTCAATTTGCCTGAAAGATGGAGAAAAGTAGAGGAATACCCCACTTAAAATAGTTAAACAGTAAGTGTTCCCCAGATTCTTTGTTGTTTATACAAGTATTTGACCTATATTCTTATAGAAAAGTACAGTTTTAAGAAAAAAATATAATTAAGTAAATTAACTTATAAAATCGTCTCATTTTCTCGAAAGCATTCAAAGAAGTGTAAGTTGTAATGAGAAGAATTTCGATTGGTTATTGCATATAGACTTAAATACTCAAATAATTAACAGTATAATTAAAAAATGTTTGAAAATTCTGAATTATGATCATGAAATTCTATCAAAGTCATATATATTTATCCTCGTTTTTGCCTATATATCATGTTTAATAGTACCAAAATGTACGTTGAATGATACCAATATGTACGTATGCTTAACATATGTTATTTTTTCTGTTTATTCTATCTTGGATAATTCCTTCATAATATTTTTGCATAATATCACATAAATAGTGATTTTCACTAATCTTAGTATACTATAGAATATTTTTAAAGGGTTACTGATATTTTAGGGCTGAATTTCGGGCAATTATGATAAACCACGTGAAATAAAGTTTGGGTAGTTATCACATATTTTTAGTTATTTTATTTTATTTTATTTTATGTATTCCATTTTCTCCTAATGAACCTTTGTATGAAAGGAGCAGTAGGAAACTGAATTGTCTACATTAGTATTAAAAAGCACTCTTGGAATCAATAAAGAGTGATTGATGTGTTGCCAAAAATTACATTCCTTCTTGAAATGAAGTTTCTCCTACCATTGTAAAAGTTGCTTTCATTTAACTTTGAAAATAACTATTTTATAGATTTAGAATAATCTCTAAATTCGTTAATTAATTAACTGTGTAAAAAAAACTGCATCTTCCTCCCTTTATGAGATTATTCTAAAATAAAAGGTTAATAGTAATATAATTTTAATGTGTGTGTGCAGTTTTCTTTTTTATAAAATAAATGTATAATTTTAAAAAATGGTACTTTAAATCTAATTTTAGATCTTAATAAGCATTAGAATATGGGAGAGTAAAATGCAATTTAAGTGAAAGGCTTTCGAATGGTAATGAATCACATAATGCATATAAAGTCCTATGTAAATGGAAAACTGCCTGAATTGAATAATTTTAGTTGCTAACGATAAATAAATTTTTATAATATTTTTCAAATAAGTTTTGATTCCTAAATTTGTCTTTCATATCCCGTATGAATGCATAACTGAGAATATTTCACAATTAAATTTTCTTAAAGAAAGAAAAACGGAATGGGTAAATAAAAGTCAACTTACACTCTCTCTCTTTACATATAGACATATTTCTTATCCAGGGTCGTTCACATTGTAGATGAAAAATCTAACATCCTCCAAAATTATAATTTCTTTTTTCATATATTTAACTAAAATTCCATCATATTTCTTAAACTAATTTTTAAATCAAATATTTTCTTGAGCATAGTATATTTTTTAGAAAATTTTCAAATTCATCAGAACGATTCGATTACAAATATTCAACTCCTTTCCAAAATTTTCTTCAAAATCATATTAGAATAATTTTGAATATAGAACAGATGCATGTGTGATTTTGTACAAGAGAATGATATACGAATTATTCAAATGATTTATCAAGTTCTGGAACATTAGTTTTTCAAGGAACATAATTCGACGTTTGATAAGAAAGTCTTGTGCAATTTATTTCACGCATAATTTTTTTTCTTGAGTTTGTGAATTAAACTAAAAAGAAAATTATTTTAATAACAGTAATATCCAGATTTAAAAAAAGTGGAGCGTAAGATGGGGGCTTAATTATTGTTAAATAATGGGAGAAAGGAATATTGAAGAAAAATACTAGGTATTTGAATACGTCAATTTACTAAACGTTTCAGTAATATTCACGTTCATTTCAACTCGGCACAGTTAATTAATAACAATTTATCTTACATTAAAATACTTAATCATATCGTTGGTAAATTAATTTTTAAGTTAAATAATAAATTTTATTTTTATTTAGTGAAATAACAATTTTCAATGATTTCACTATTTTAGAATTATTAATATAGAAAAGTAAGAGAAAAAGTTTCTTAATTCTTCCAAACTATTAAGAACAAAAAAACATTCACAGTCATTTTTTGCTATGTAACCCTTTTAAGATATAATAACAAATGAACATTAACATTATAGTGCTTATGTGTTTATTTTAAATTTCTATTCACAATGGTTATTACTTGAATAAATGCTAATGCTCTGTGCTTAAGTTAATTTTTAAAATTATAATATCAGCTCATAAAAAATACTATCAAAGCAGATGATGTATTCCAAAAACCAAATATTCTTATAGCGTGACTTGGAATAAAATACTGCTAGTTTGCGATTCTGCATTCAAAATGTGAGAATGACGCAGATGGTGTCATTCCAGTTCTGTTTAAAAGTCTTTGCAGATAGCCGAGAGCATTTAAAATCTTAAAACATACTACATATACTTCCACATAAGCTAAGAAACTTTGTACTTCACATGAACCGAAGATATCCATCTACTTCCAAATGTGCATATTACTTTGAACACGTAAATATGTTGGGTCGCTTGAAATGATTTATTGATGTAAATTCAAAGCTGGCAAGATTTTTCGGTTGAAACTCGCTCGAAACTTTGTTACAAAGATCTTCCGTAACATGAAATTCTCTGAATAGAAGACATCAAAACATATCTTCGAAGGATTATTAGAATGAACTGAACTTTCTTGAGGTTCAAATCTATTGTCAGATACGTTTGTGCATTTCTCGAGGAAATGAAAGGATTTATCAGATATGAATATTTCACTGGCATTACATGAGAATGAGAAAATCAAGGTAGGAAGCAGTTGCAATTCTTGAAACATATAATTAGTATTACTAAGTGTAAATTTCTAAGGTCAAATTATGTCGTATGGTTATACAAAATTAAAATATGAAATTGGGTGTAATATTACGAAAAACTGTAGTATACAGAATGAAATCTTTTTCATTTTTACTATAATTTTAATAATTCAGTAAAACATACACACATTTATAATATTTAACTGGGAATTACAACTGTTCATTTTAATGTTATACCCGAGAAATATATTTTTGGTTTTCATGCCTTTCAACTTTTAACATTCAAACGGGTTTAAGTTATACTCCTCGCGACTTTATAACATTATTTGTTACTACATTATTTTTCACTTTTCATTTGAGCATAAATTGTTACATGTTTTATTTAGAACTCGTATTCAAATTTCATATAAACGATAATGTGTAACTACAAATACGAGCAAAATAATTAAATTTACAGAAATGGTTATTATGAATATATTTGTAACTAAATTGCTTACTGAGAGAGAACTGCATCAATAACTTATTCCACAGTTATTTCACAGGAATTCCTTATGCAAAATGTTTTGATAGGATAATATGAAAATTAGTAATGTTATAATTACCATTTATTTGTGTATTTACTTGATGTTAGAACTATTAATGCAAACTTCGAAGTCAAATATATAAAAGTGTCAATAATTTAACAAATTTTCCAATCTATAGTTGATTCAAATAATCCTTAGACATATGTAACATAAAAATGATATTTTTTCTTAAATGTCTTCAAACAAATATTACCAAAATAGTAACATAAATTATAAAAATCTTTGTAATTCTTTCAATAATTATATGTTATGCTATTTTGTTCTAAAATTGCTATTTATTTTCATAATAATTCTGTAATTAGAAATAATCAATGTAATAGCAAAAATTACTCACATACTTGATAACATTGAAAAATAAAAATTGATACTAAAATTTTAAGAAAAATACAATTATTTTTAGATTTAAAAAATTATACCTAAGACCCTAATTAAAATTGTTTAGTTTTTATTAGAATAGCCTGGGAGATAGTTACAATGCTGATGCTAGTAAAACTTAAAGAACTATATGGATTCCTATAATACATCCTATAAATAAAATTAGTTGTTTATCATTACGAACTAATGCTTTCCGACATAAGAAAGCTTATGAAATAATTATTCGACACATTCTTAAATCATGCTGTCAAATTTTATGAAAGTAGAGTATGGTTAATAAAACATAAAGAAACTAATTCGAATAAACGACAAAAACAAAAAGAAATCTAATTTTCGAAGCACATGTACCTTTTAATCTTAGGAACATGTTCATACATAGTGAGCAAAATATGCAATAATATACAAACATACATGTAAATATAATTTTTTCAAAATGTAATACCTCCTGAGTGGTTTTCAGTCTTTTCAAGGCCATGATAGATTTTCTTAAGCAGATTCAATAGAAAGTTATAGAATTTTCTTAAGCAGATTCAATAGAAAGTTATAGAATTTTCCTGCGCAATGTCAATACGAGTATGTTCTCAGTTGTAATGGTCGCACTGACCTAAAGTCTCTAATATTATGCAGGGTGTTTAGAGAAATATGTCTCATATTTGAAGAGCTACTATTACAAAATTAAAGAAGTTACAACCATCTTGGATAAGTTAAATTTAAAAAAAAAAACACTACAAAATTTATTATATATGTTCCACGTGATCACTATCATAAACATGAATGATATCCTGTTGACTAGTTGACGGAAGAGCTCATCTCACACAGTTTCCAGCACTTTTGTTGTTACAGTTTGAATACCCGCATTTATTCAGTGGCTTTTCAATTTGCTGGTAAAGGCAGAAAATAACACATTATCATTTTAAGTAGCTCCAAAGAATAAATAACAAAAATGATAAAAGAATAAAATGACAAAGATGCCCTGGTTGTTAAGGGCTTCCTGGTGGCCAAAATCGTCATCTATTCTGAGACCAATCCAAGAGTGGAACAGACATCAGAACTCTAACGCTATCGATTGGATATCATTCGTGTTTCTAGTGGTGCGGTCACAATAAACATTAATTATTTTATGTACATTAAAGTGTTATTTTTTATATTATTAGCCTTTTTTTGTAGATTGTAGCTTCTTTAGTTTTATAGTTGTAGCTCTGCAAAGTTTGGACATTCTTTTGCAAACTATCTGTATGTAAATCTTTATCGCTAAATTAGATTGCCACAGTTACAAGATTTTTAAATAGTTAGCCAAACTCTCTACGTATTTCATCTCTACCCAAAACTAAATAATGACGAATTTCTTACAATTAGAAGAAATCTTCATTCGGTAACTCTGACAATGGATATCATTATAGCCGTACTAAAGGCACTTGGAGATACGTAAAAATAATTAGTTATTGTAAATAACTATATTTAAAGTGTTAAGGAGACCAGGTAAGTATAATTCAACCAAAAATCCGATTTTTACTTTTTTATATCATTAAAGAGCTTATACTTTTATCTTTTCAAAGAAGTGTCCACTTGTTTATAACAAAACAATGTTGGAATTTTTCATTCTTTTTTGAGCACTTTGCAACTTGTTGACCATTTAAAAAGATGACAAATATAAACAAACCTCTTTCATGACGTGGCTCCTCATTTAATACTTCACATATATTATTATCTGAGTTTAACCTTTATAATTTTATTACGATTGAAGAATTGACAACAATAAAGTTAATCGCAATTGTTTTTATATGCTTTTAACTGTTTAAATTGTTCTTCGCTGAATTATTAAATCTTGAGAATAATAAACTTTGTAATTCCATATCGCATACAAACTATCATTCATTTTTAAACATTTTAGTGCGTCTTGTCTTTTATACCTATATTACACTATTATATTCTTCAGCAAGTAGTATTTTATCGGTGTAGAAGAATTAGTAGAATGTCACGAAGCAGATTTAAAAAATTTAAAAACGCTGGAAAGTCAACCGTCAGTGATAGTTACTGAGACTGTTTCTGAAGCATATGATAATATGATTATGTTGGTTTCAAAACTCCCGCATTGAGAAATTCCTTCCTTCCTCATAATAAATATGATGAAAATGCAAATTCTGGGACAAAATTATATCATTACCTGTTTTCATTTATGTTTAAGATAAATTTTCTGTTTACAAAAACTGTAATGAGAGCATATTTGTGCGAGTTATTCAAGTAATAAACCTTGCATCAGAATAACAGATATTTTGTAGAAACGTTCGATTCCTTTGAAAAATACATCAAACTGTTTTAGCTGAATATTTTCATTTGTTGTCGTGTAATGAAAATTCAAATCATGAAGAAAAAAGCACATAAGTTTGGTCAATTTAATATGGAAAAGACAGGGCTTTTCCGGTCCCCTTACGGTAAATCATTCAATATACAAAATTGTATTGATTTCAAATTGAATTTGAATTCGGAGTTATCTTTAAAATTTTATTAGTAATTAAAATTCTTATGGTCGCAATGTTGGGATATAATACAAACAACTTCAACATTTAATATCAATATCCAGAAATGATATTTCGGGGTAGTAATAATTTGATTATATTACTTTTAATTATGCATTATAAACATTTCAAAAATATTTATTCGTTCAAAATGCTATTTTAAGAAATTCAAATTGCAAGATAGTATGGATTTCAACAGAGAGTTTAAAGTTATCTTCAGTGTTATTCAATTAAATAATAATTAGCATTTAAACTCGTTAGAATAAATTTAATGAAACCAATAATGAATACTAATAGCTGCTAGTGATGATTCGAGGTTAAACAAATGTTAAGTAAAAGTTTTCTCTTTTCAACATTAGCTAGAAACTGACATTAAATTTAATCGAGTTTTATCTCGGTATTTAATATAAGGAATTTTCTCCCACGTAGTGAATTGTTCTGTTGTATTTGCAGACAAAGGATCGAATAAGAAAGCTTTATTCAGAACTACAGCTTTGAAGTTCCCATGAAAGGCTCTTTAAATATAATATTTAATTGATCGATTTAGCTTCTTGTCTTCATAAATTTGACATAACTTCCCTGAAATGAGTTTAAATTTCAGCCTTTCATTAATACTTAATGATTTGTTGGAAATCCAATTAAGTCGTGTATTCTCTAGTTTAGGCTAGACATACCAAAGATGTCTTTAATTTATTCAAATAGAATATATGAGCTTCTACAACGAATTTTAGGAGTAATACGGCTATGAGAAGAATATATTTGGATTTTTGATTAAAATTATAGAAAACGTTATGTTAAAATACTCCAAAATCTTACTGGAACTTAAAAAAGCATCAAAACAATATTTTCCAATCTTTTGATTAACACATGAAATTTTGAAATTATTTATGCATGTCTTGTAAAGTTAAAATACATAAATAAAGGCTGATATATAAGAAAAGTTTTTTTCCAAGCATGTACAGATAAAACTTATAAAACATGTGAAAGTTAAGTGCAAGAATTATTTGCTACTTTAATGTTGCAAAAAATATTTAATAAATCATTTTTATTCAAATTTTTTGTGTAGTTTTTACTGACTTAAAATACTCGAAAACATCGCATTAAAAATTAAATATTTTTAAATGGTTCTCAGGAACCGTCAAAGTGAATCGGATACAGAAAACAAACAACGCATTTTCTTATTTACTGTTTATTTTCCTTTGCCTTTATATATCAGTCGAGAAAATACCTCAAAACTTTTTGTTTTCAATGAGTAGAATATTTAAAAAAGGATGATAATTCGTAATTGAAACTAAGTAAAAGTGAAGTGACTGATTGTTCTAAATCTCTAAGCGCTTAGTATGACTTCCGGAAAAAAAATCTAGAAGTTTTTACCTTAGTTTCAAATATGGTCCTTCACATTTTTCTACAAACATTTAAGCAACAAATCTAATATATAAATACTGAAATACTGTTTTTCATTTCTTTAATTATTTAGTTTCATAATGTTAATAATAAAATTGATCATGAATTATGAACTTTTAAGGCGGGGTGACCTACCCTCGAGCCATATATATCCCGGAATATGCATCAATGCTGTCCGAAAAGGGAGAGTAGATTGGAAGAAATATCAGTTTCCACTGCAAGGGAATATAATTCCATAAAATTATTTCAAGAGGGCTTGAGCCAAATTACATCTTTTGAAGAATTTGAAAAGACCCTTTTGCTACAGGAATTTGAAAATTAATTTCAGAATTTTTGGAAAAAAACATTTATTTAATTTGTGATTCCATTTACAGTCGATATAGATATTCTTCTCACAAATGTTCAAACGAAATGCATAGAGTTACAATCTGATAAGCAGTTTAAAGAAAAATTTCATAAAATATCTTCATTGTACTTTTATAAATAGTACCTGGGCCCAAACAAATTCTCTCGCTCTACAATCATTTGCTAATCATATCACTATTGTACTGAAGCACGTGCATTTGTTAACAACTATTTTTAAGAGTGAAGTACACTAAGAGTAAAATTTGTTCCAAAATGAAGGATGAACACTTTGAGAACTCTCTGAAAACTGCAACCATGTCACTCCAACCAGGTATTGAAGGATTGGTCTAGAATATTTAATGCTAAATGTCACATTGATTTTATAATTTCAACCTATTTTTAATCTTAAAAAAATAATGATAAATCTTATATTTATAAAATGCCAGATAAGATGTATAAAACGATATAAGTCTAATTTCCCTGTTACAGCATAAAACAATATTATAAATTGTCAATTTTAGTTAACTTAAATGTGTTTATAATATATATTTTATTGCTCATAAGATACTGTTAATGTTTTGGAGTTAGATTTATTTTCTTCTGCCCCATACAACTCGTCTTCTTCCAATGAGGTATAAGGAAGCAAAATGTTTGGACGCCCTTGATCCAAAACAAAGGGGAAGAATTCGAAATGTTTATTCCTTTCGATCATTTTGTCACAAAAAAAAAGTTTGACACCCCTTTTCTAAGACAAAGGGTAAAAATTGTAAATGCTTATTCCATTCGATCATTTCGTCATAGAATAACAATTAATTTACAAAGGAAACAAAGTAAATATTTTTTCATGTAGAATTGATCATAAAAATTTGATTAAAACTGGATTTTGTTACAGAAACTCGCAGTTGGAAATATATTTTCATTTGAAAATCATGCTTATGAAATTTAATAAACTGATTGAAACGCAGAATTCGTTACAATGATGAAGTTTCACGTGCTCCTAAAACCTGAGAGATCAATCATTTTGTCTGAATGGCCAGGTATGTATTACAGCATTCTTAGAGTTTATCAATATTGGCTAATTTTCTCCGCTTTCTTTCTTTTATTTTCTTTTTTCAGATTGAATCCTTCAGAAGTTTTCATTTGTGATAGGTATTTGAAAAATAGAATATTATTGACTAAAAATAATTTGATTTTTACCCTTTTTTGTCCTTTGTTCGTGATTGAGATTGCATTTGGTGAAATGTAAATAACCAATATTTTTTCTTGTAATATACTTTTTGTGACAACAGAATGCTTCGTTCTTAATTTAAATGGGTTATATTCTGCGAAATATATCTATATTTACAACAGATTGTATTTATGAAACATTAACATTGAAATAAATTCAATAAACTCAGATATTTTACCTTTCATGCAAAACGGAATTCTTAAATTTATGTAATATTATTATGAAGAATTAAGAAACATTGTATGTAACATAATATTTATCAATTTACGCAAATTGAGCATTAGAATTAGACAATAATTTCCTTCTATAGGTTAGCAAAACCATATTTCATTGGTTGCTTATTAACATCGCACTCAGAAGCAACACGAGGGCTATTAGCGACGGGTCGTAATTTTGAGCCTCGATATTTGAGGACGTCTTCCCGACAGAAATAAAATGCATCATCTCCACTACAAGACAGTATAATATCCTAGCAGCGTTAAAGAACCTAGAAGATTTCCCTCTAAAGTGAAATGGAACTGTGTTATAAGAGAGCATGTCATAAGCGAACAGTAATCTGCACTCATGCAAATAGAAACAGTTCACTGAGTAAGTATCGTGAGTGTATTGTGTAAATATGCCTGAAGCATTGTGTTGATTTAGGGAGTCGCGTAGAATGTGAACTCCCGTGTATTTTACTTGTTGTTATCCCGTGTATTTTATTTGCTTTTAATTGTAATTAGTATTCAACTTAAAATGTATAAACAAATATAAGAAAAGTTTAAGTGCTTCTCGAGTTAATTCTATGGTTTTTAGTGGCGTTAAGACTCGAACATATGACTCGATTGAAGCCTCACCAATCATGAGCTAGCAACCCTGACCACTCGGGTACTGCAGCATATTATTATTATCATAATATTTTTCTAACAATTTCTTCCTTTTTCAATCCTTTCCCTTAAAATCCTTAACTTTACATACTTATTACTGTATACAACGTTCGTATACAATATTTCTATTTCCTTTTAACCAAATTGTCCCAATATTACCTTATTATGATATTAATGCTAATTTTGTACATGAACATACTACTTAAACCTATTATATAAATAATTATGTATTTTCCCTGCCATTTCTGCATTTTGTATATCATATATGAGCTTTAATATTCTATTATTAATATTCACTATCATTATACTTCTTAAAATATTATTATTTAACTGTTAAATATTTCAGCACGTTATCAGAATATTTAGGCTGCTGTCTTATCTTTAGTAACATTTTAATTATAACGACATATGGAGTGTAACAAATTAACCAACATACTTGCTGCGGTTGAGTTCTAAATATAGTACATACGTTCGAATATTTAACGGTTCATTCAATTTCAAAAGTCACATGAATAATCCAAAATTGATCGAGGAACTTTACTTCTAATTAATTTCTAATGCACTAGGAGATGTTTATGCTCGTTAAAGCCGTATTAATAATGCAAATTGGTTTAAATTAAAGAAGTAAAATTACTTTTTTTATAATGAGGAAAATTGTTAAAACGATATCATAGAATAAAATGTTTACGATTATCATTATATCTTATCAATTCAAAAAATAACAATGGAACATACAAAGATAGCGTAATTTCTTGGAGTATTCTCAAACATTTTTATTTGTAAAATCATCTTTTGCGGATTAAGTGAATGTATCTGCCTGATAAAATAAATTACCCATCATAAGAGATCGATTTCACTTACAGTAATGGAAAGAAATGTTAAGCAGTTCCGGTAATAATATTTTAGATCTGTAGAATCAATCTTAGAAATGTGAATTGTGTTGTGAATTCAAAAAGAAATCATACAGTATCAACTTATATATATATATATTATGGTAGATTATAAGAAGTACCAATATCTATAATTCATTACGTATTGCAATTTAAGTTGAGGAATAATAGTGAAACAAAATAGTACAGATGGGGGAGGGAATGTGTTTTTAGAGTAACTTTCATTAATTTCTTTAAATAAAATAAACAAAAAATATTATGCTTCTTTTGGTACTAAATGGTAATATAATCTCTTAAAATTTCCGTTTCTGGAGTTTCGTACTGATGGATCTCTATGTTTAGAGAAATATTGATTATCTCTAAGCTTTCATCAGATAGTACAATATAATAATGGTCTTGAATGATGCTATTTTATTCATTAAATTACACATAAATTAGTTCGTGCCTATATCAAACTATTTATATTATCTTATTAATGAATAAATAAACGACTATATATATATAAAGTAAAAACATCTTCATTATTTGTAGTTTTCTACTCACAACTTATGATATCTAAAAAAGGCATCTAGAAAGTTTGCCCTGAATCTTTCAAATGTTGCTATGTAATTCGATAATTGATGGTGAATGATTCTGCCAATGATGTCAAAATGAAGAATGATAAATGACCTTGATTTTTGAAAAAGAAATGGTGTAGCAATGTAGAAATTCAAAGTTAAGTGTGTTATATGGATTCTAAATAATGTTGAAAAATGTGTCGGGATTACCAACCATGGAACATAATACAAACAATCATAAGATATCCTCAACTTATTTCTGAGCTATTAATGCTGCGCAAATTACTACTAGGACCAACTTTCTTCCGTATTTCTTTCCTATAGTGGCACTCACAGATACTTTATTTTACAGAAGCTTAAGTAAGAATACCGACCAAAAAGAGTTTCTTTTATAGTTATTATTTTATTATACAAAGTCCAATGGAGGACGTTCGGGCACTTCTTCCACAGACATACGTAATGGCCGAATGCTTTTAAGCTGAAGTGGGATTTATTATTGAACGATATGTGATACAAATATGCTTTCAATCTTGATGACCAAACACAGCATCAATCAGAAAGCTTTGCGAAAGTTTGGGGTATAAAGTACAGCATTTTCTTAGTAATCTGGAAGATATCGGGCCAGATCTCTGCCTGATTACCCCCAAACCCCAATTGACTGAAAAATTACTAATAATGTATTTAAACCACAAAAGTTATATATAATTGTATAAAATTAATTGCAATGCATGTAAATAAAAAGCTAAAAGCGCAAAATAACAAACTACAAAATTTAAACTAATGTCGCATTGAAAGCCTGCATTATTCAGAAATAGAAGGCCTAAAACAAGTTTTCACGACTTGTAATCTTGTACGAAAACGTTTGATTTCTGGCATGGCCAGAAATGTGAAGTATTGGATTATAGGGGAGGGAATATTGAATAGATCTGATTCATCCAAGTGCTAAGAAATAGAGGGTATTACAGGTAATATTTAAAAAATATCACCAGTAGTATAGACCAATTGAACAATGCATGGGAATCATTAGACCTTTACAAAATCGTCAAATTGTATTGCGTCAATATTCAATCATGTTGCACCGACATTAAAATTAATGTCACCATGGAATTGTAATTATGGCAATAAAACGAATTATAAAATACCTGTTGCGCGGTAGAAATACAAACTGAAGTTAAAGTTAACATTCATTATATACAGGAATGATTTATCAAAGACAGTTTTGCAAAAAACAGAATTTCAAAATTAACATTATATGTTGAAAACACTGGCCCTTTTACAGAGGAATGTATTTAATTTGATATTTAAATATTTATTCTTCCTTCCTCAAATACAAGCGTTATGAGTTATTCCGGCACTTAATATTGTATCACAACTATAACTTAAGAATTAGCTTTAATATTTTACATTCAACATTTCAGAACTATTTAGTTCCTTACAACGCCCCCAGGAACAATTAATTATCATCTACATTAATTTATTAATACTCTTGAGTATTAAGGGACTAACATCCTGGATTACAACCGTCATTCACGGAAGGTAAAATAAGCTTAAATGAATGGAGTAATTTAGTTTAGAATCCTCTTAACAAAAGCTTATCATTGCAGAGAATTGTTGCCGAGAATTAGTTTCTATTAAAAGCTTTATTTCTGAACATAACCGGTAAAAGATATAAAGAGTTTACTGTCTAATGGAAGTAAGTCACAATATCTCTATTAGTTTGATTCCAAGACAATCTGAAAAGTAATTCATTTCGTTATATTTAACTGAAAAGTGTTAATTAATCCTTTTAAATGTCAAAACGAAGTTGGATGTAGACTGAAATAACGTTTGTATTTAAAATATCTTAAAACTACTTCTTGTATTATTAATATTATTTTAATAGTTGTACATAATATAATCAACAGTGCTCAATACATTTTGGTATTTATTACCAAATTGTTTGCTGCATTCTTTACGATATTTAGATTTTTAAAAAAAGAAAATTATTAACAAAGAGAAAAGTTCGTCGAGAGCATTGCATCTGGTAAAGGAAGGTCTACTATCCATACAAGAGGTATCTAGAAGATTCAAAGCCAGAAAAATCTTATCTTCATAACAATAATCATTATTATTTCACTATAATGACAATTTCCTTGAAATAACCTTTGATTTCTACTATCTTTTTTTTAAGTTTTGCGTTGTAGGATTTTGAATATTTAAAAAAATTAAACAATAATTTTTCAGAGCAAGAGTAAAATACCAATGACATCAGTGGAAGATCTAGGAGGTACGCAAGTGGTGCATGCCCCCCCCCCCAATCATAATACCCCGCGCAGACAAGATAACGTACCTGAACGATAAATCTTACCCGTATTATCTGTATAGAGTCGATATATCTCCGGTATAAGTTAATTTTTATGTTAACATATTTTCGACACCAAAATATTGAAACTACATTCTTAAAATAATTTACTAATTAACGAAGAGACGGTTTGAGGGCAAGTTACAAAAGGAAATTGTTATTTTGTGCCCTCTTAACAGCCCAGTTTTTTTGGACGCATCTCACTGAATAACATTTATAGTAAAGTGTTATTGTAACAACTGTTCTTACAGTTAACGTAACAATAACTCGTGTTATGTACTAAAAGAGCAATAGTTTAAAATATTTTGTGAATCGAATAAGCTTCATTCAAATAACTCTAAAATAAATTAATTAAAAAATGTTTTTTTTTCAGGAACGAAATGAAAAGGGACACTGTGCATCCAACAATATACAAACGAAAGTTTTCCTAAAATAAAATAAAATATTTTTAATTATTTATTTGCCTCTAAGTTTAATAAAAATCCTTTATATTTATTAGGAATTCTTTAAATGTGTTAGTACTAGATATTTATGAAAAGTATGTATAGCTTAATTCAGTATTATTTTATGTCTTGCTTCTGAGTAATTGAAATAATTTTTCCAAAATATTCATAAAGTTTCAAAAGAAAATATTTTCATTGCTAGTGTTCTGGAATTCTTCAAACGAGAAAAAGATAAAAGTATTTTCTCTTGATGGAAATTCAATTTGATGGATTCATATTAAACAAATATTGAGATGAATCAATCACTTTCACCCTCCCTTGAAAAGGAAAATAAAACATTCGTTATAAATTGCATTACATATTAAAAACAAGAAAAAACATTCTTAAAGACTGCATTTTTTTCATCTTCAAATAAATGGTACTATTATTTTTCCTTAAAAGGCAGCACATTTATAATATAATTCATTTCTTTTTATACGAATGTAATATTGATTAATATTCGTGTAAATTCATTGTATCATACATTTCTATTTTCATAGATAATTTCAAAATATTCTTTCAACAATATATACCAACGGTGTTTTGTAGATACTAAAAACCAAGCGTAAAAATTAAATTGCAGTGTTTTATAAGAATTTTACAAGGAAAAATACATTTATGGGCTCGAACATCCTAAACTAAATATTTACTTCAAGAGCAGTTTTGCATTAATATATTTATGTTAGTGATATTTACAGTATGGGTCATGAAGAAATATAAGCAGCATGATGATATTTATTGAACATTTACATTATACAAAGAACAAACAGTGATTAAACATTCAGGAAATTGGGAGATATATATTTTGAGAAATCAGTACCCAGAAAATATTTCTGATAACGCATCACTTATACACCTCTACATGGAATCGAACAGAGATTGGATGGCATGTACAGCAATCAATGCAGCTTCAACACTAAACGACAGTTCATCGATAGTAATGGTTGTCAGCGTGTCAGCTCGGCAACCTTTGATTAGACGTTTTCAAATGGTGAGGATGTTTGTATAATTTGCTGTCCAAGCCAACAGTTGAACATGTTCTTTATCAAGGAAGATCAGGCTATCACGGACAACATGTAATCGTGCACTGTCCTGCTGAAAGTAAGCCTTTCAGAAGACTCGAAGGTAAGGCAGAGAAACCTGTACTTTCAGAAATGTCACGGTTGCTGTTCAAAGCGCCGGCACCGCGAACAAGAGGTGATAGCGACGTGTATCCTGTGGTATATCATACCATATTTCCAGGTGACTGGCCAGTACTACGATGTCGAATACAATTTGTAAATGTGCGTTCCTCACGGTGCCGCCATACACTGATGCTGCTATCATGCTACTGTTTACAGAACAGGAATTGATCAGAAAAGACGTCGAGACGCCAACTCCTGCGTCCAAGTTCGTCGTTGATCACTCGATTGGAGCTGCACATGTCTATGATGCAGAGTCAAGGGCAGTCGAAGCTATGGTCGGCGTGCTAACCCATAGTGCTGCAAACATCATAGCTTCGACTGCCCTTGTCTATGATGCAGAGTCAAGGGCAGTCGAAGCTATGGTCGGCGTGCTAACTCATAGTGCTGCAAACATCATAGCAATGTCTATGCAGATGATGGGGTTGTACTGAAAATGACTCCATTTCCTGACTAAGGGCTCGTGACGGAAATATCCAATCTCATAAGGCCATGCAGATAACATGTTTATCCTCCCGGCGGCCCTAAGCAATATTTGACAAAAAATATTTTTACTCAGAACTTTACACCATTTAAGTTTTTACACCAGACACTAGAACTATTTTCAAATTTTAAAGAAAAAATTATTTTTATTATTATTATAAGAATATGCAAAATTAACAAAGTTAATTGTATAAATATCATGCCAAAATTTTTGATATTAGATTCCTTGTGTCATAAGACCTCAAAATGGAAAATATCACCAAATTTGCCATGTTATTAAAAATATTCTTGAAAGAGGTCACGATTCCCAATTTTTCTACATTAGAGGACTATAAATTAGTTTATCCTTGAAATGTTGCATGGACTATGAATGAGCTGCTTACATGGTGTTAAAAAGCGAAGAAAAATTTATGAGTTATAAAACATATGAAGTGATATAGTATATGGCCCACAAAATACTTTTTGGGTATATTTCTGGAACCAATGGACAGATTGGAATGAATTTAGGTAATCACCTTATTAAATCGTTCTCAATTTCAATGTATTTTTTAAAAATGCATGTAAACTGCTGTTTGTAGAAAATGCAACACCATGAAGGAATCATCAGAATCAAATGAAATTCGCAGCAAATGTCAATTATAGGATATTATGCAAATTAATAAAGTTTCAGAGCCATCGCGCGTGCGCGGCGCGCGCAGCGCCCTCTGAATTGATGCTGAAAGCGTATAAATAAAGTGCTGTAGCGGGACGTTGAAAAAAGTCTATGATTATTTGTTAGTGGCAAACGTTTAGTGAGACCTGAGTATGCCTCCACGACGGAAGAATAAGAAATTCAAGCAACTTACGGAGTTTGAACGAGGGAGGATATTCGGCCTTCGAGAAGGAGGATTTTCCTATCGCGCAATAGCAGCTCGTATGCAGCGGAACAGTTCCACAGTGATGCGAGTTTGGAAGCAGTGGACCGACGAGCACCGAACAACTCGAAAAACAGACACTGGACGACAGAAGGTGACGTCAGAGCGCGATGATCGACACCTGCTCCGCATGGCGGTGAATGATCGCACAGCTTCCTCCAGGCAGCTGGCAGCACGTTGGTCTACTGCTACAGGTGTACAATTGTCGGCTTCGTCAATTCGTCGTCGTCTGCTGCGCCGTGGATTGCGTGCAAGGGTGCCTTTATACAGGATTCCCCTCACGGCGAATCATCGACGGCTGCGTCGGCAGTGGGCTCTTGAGCACAGAGACAGGCGAGCTGATTGGCACCAAGTTGTCTTTTCAGATGAATCACGCTTCAATTTGTGGACCCATGATGGCCGTGTTCGTGTTAGACGTTATGCCGGTCAACGCTGCCTTCCTGAGTGTATTATTGAACGACATAGTGGTCGAACACCCGGAGTTATGGTCTGGGGTGCGATTTCGTATCATGGACAATCCAATTTGATACGAATTGAGGGTAATCTCAATAGCAACAGGTACGTCCGTGAAGTGCTACAGCCCGAAGTCGTTCCTTTCCTTCAAGGCATCCCTGGAGCTATCTTTCAGCAGGATAATGCACGCCCACATGTTGCGCGGACTGTTCGAGACTTCTGTTCAGCACAACGCATGCAACTTCTTCCTTGGCCTGCTTATTCACCGGATATGTCGCCTATTGAGCACGTGTGGGATATGGTTGGTCGGCGTCTCGCTCGTGATCCGCGTCCTGCAGTTTCCAAAGACGAACTTTGGTTGCGCATACAAGCGATATGGAATTCTCTTCCTCAAGCAGATATTCAACATCTGTTTGACTCCATGCCACGTCGTATAGCAGCACTTATTGCAGCGCATGGTGGCTGCACCAAATACTGATTTCGGACGCTTAATTTGTTTCTTTTGTTTTGAAAATTTCATCATTTATTTGTATCAGTACAAGTCGTTTCTGCATTAAATTTCATTTGATTCTGATGATTCTTTCATGGTGTTGCATTTTCTACAAACAGCAGTATATAATGAAAAAATTGCTTTTGGGAGGTATTGTTGTTAATTAAGTCATTACCCCAAAAAGTTTAATTTTTAACATACAAAAAATACATAGTCATGCAAACAATATTTTTTGTAGCTAATTCATAATAAATTTAATAAATCGTTACATGTCTGTAGTCCAAATGAGTTACTTCAGTTAATTTCCAAATAAGAAAGCTTGAAGGGATCGAAATAGACTACTCGAAATGGACCAAAGACTCACCAGTTCTTTTATTTCAGCATATATATTTCCAGCTCTTACCTGAAAGAAGTAACAAAATTAAGCCTAATTTTGAGATAAATGAAATAAACAAAAAATTGGTATAAAAAAGGGGATGTACATTACAACTAGTAATTCAACACTAAGGTCACCAGTATTCATTTTAGATTCTCTTTAAATACGTAACAACCACAGTTAGCTATTCTTGACCGATATGGTAATCTTCACGTGAATTTGGTGAAGGGCATGGACACTCCTATAAATTGCGGCTTACTTGTTCGAGCAGCCACAGGACTCTTATATCAATTCTACAGAATGTTATAAATACATCTTAATCAAAGTGTCATATTCTACAATGACATGAGCTTGATGTCCGCACAAAAGCCTAGGCACTCAAAGAAAGCGCGATTTGGATAAGAATATTCACTCTACTAGGCGTATTCCTCTAAAAGGTCCACACTTCATGATTAACTGATGAATGTTTCACCATCACTCAGATTTCGGATCATTCTTAGATACAGCTGACTTTAGAGCTTATGCTCTTTGCTGAGGAATGAAGGTTCAAGGTTGAAATATAGTTTTTGCCATTCCACCATGCTGGGTCTCTGCAACTCTAGTCCTTCCTTTACGGGTTCTCCTCCCCCTCAATTAAAGGAACATGAGATTTAATATGCTCAGATGTTTCACAGTAAATAATCAGATCCTAGCTCGAATAACTAAAGTAATATTTTGTCAGACATGGTGTCTCTTTATTGAACGGAGTGTTCTAGTCTTAATTCTTTGATCTCGTCATCAATTTCTCTTAATTAAAATTATCACTATACCATCGCATAGTTTGAAATGACTAAATTATTAATATTTCATTCTCGACCTGAGTTGATTGAGAAAGGTAGCATTTTATTAAAATTCAATGTTTAATACGTCGGTGCCAGCGGATGTATAAATGAATTGCTCAATATATTTTACGTACATTTAAACTCAACTAAATTATTCTCGCTATTCGATTTCTTTAGAGAAGTATTTTATGTAGAAATGTAGAAGCTAAAGCTTCCTACAAATTGTTATGTATATGATTTATTTAAATAAGCTTTGGGATATTAATAAGGATTCGCTGGAAGAAGAAAAATCGATAGAAATAAATTTAATCATTCAATATGAGAATTAATAAAATGAAGTGAACATCAAACTTTTAGCACAAATCCTAACTCCATATCGATACATATTTTAACTTAATACGCATATAAAACACATCAAAGTAATATCTGTGTTTCAGTTTATTTCATAAAATTCAGAGACTGAGCTTCATTATTTTATAAATATTTTAATTATATATAATAATAAAATAGAAAATATTTTTCCTACCAGATTAAAATTCTTTTCACCTCAGAACTTTCGAGTGTTGTTTTAAATATAATCAATAGTTTTTGCAGTTAATGCATTTCATATTTTCCTTTCCGATATATATAAAACACTTCGTGGTGTTTGTAACCTCAGGAAATCCCGCAAGGCTGACAAGTAAGCAAAAAGCGAAGAAACTTTTCATATCAAAATAATTCGCTGAGATAGCTTTTTTCATACATTCATCTTGACGTTATTTCCCGAAGGAAATCTAGTCACATCCAGAGATTCACAGCAAAAATGTGAAAGGAAAGACTAATATCAAAGATGCAAATGGAAACTTGTGCTGCTTGCAGTGGCTTTTTCTTTTACGTAAGAAACAAGTTAAACCTAGAAAGATACTAAGATTTCTAGGGAGGTATACATACATACACTCACACATATGTGTGTGTGTGTGTGTGCGTGTGTGTGTGTGCGTGTGTGTGTGTGTGTAAAGGACTATTCCATTCGAATTACAGCTTCTAAATTATTCCGTCCCGATCTTTATCAAGAAGAATATTGAATTGTTATAATACGAGGCTTGAACATAACTTCTTTTATTTGTTACCCATATCTTAAAATTTCTGTTGTCCACGAAATGTTCAAGTGTATTCTATGTATTTCATTTGTTTCTTTTGCTCCTGTGTAGCGAATGATTTGCTGAGAACCGAAGTAGACTAAGAATATAACAGAGAAGGAACGAACGAGGTTTCATTATACTCAGCCTTCCACCTTGTAACTATCACCTCAACCCGGTAATGAAAGGGTAGCTTCAGAGACACTACATTCGTTCTCATGACGAGATGAAAATTTCCCTTAAAGCTAGGTGTCGACAATAACCATTGGAAATCTTCTCATTCAGGATTACTACACTAACTATACTTATCCACAGGTGTTTGGAAAGGTATACAAACTATGTCGAACACTGAATAATGAATAACATAGAGGATATGTGTAATTTTCAGGAAAAATAATAATTGTGTAAAATAACAATTAAAAATATATTCTCGAAAAGACATTAATTTTCAATTAGGCACAGTATTTTCAAAACTCATATCTTGTAATATATTTATCTCATTTCATTACATATCTCGAAAACACTTGCATTTAAATTATTGGAAGCTAATTTTGTGATTTGAAGGATGTTGATGATCGTAATGATTTATTGCACATTTACTTCAGAAAGTTAAACTGAAGCAAAACGTAATTATTTACCTTTGCATAAAGTTTCTTTCGAGCTTAGATTATATTAGAGAAGTTTCAGAACATTATCTAGCCCACTCTTTTAACGAAACTTTAGCTTATCTAAAATAACTTTATCTGATTAACGTTCTGATAAATATAGCTTAAATGGACGTATTGCAATCTCTCTATCTCTCTTTCTCTTGAGTATTTCCTTATTTAAACTCTACAGGGTGTTGCGAAACTCATGGAAAAAATTTACAGGGTGATAGAAGATAACAAACAAGCAATTTTTACCATACAATGCAGAACTGGAGAGCAAGTGGTGAACCGCTAGAGGGTGCTGTAATGGAAAGAATAAAGCTCGAGTTTTCTTACACATCGTCATTTTTACCATAGATATCACGAGACGTGGCAGTATATAATAATGAGGGAAAAAGCGGACATGTATTTTGTGCAGGGTCTTGCGAATGGGATTGCATCTGTGCCTGTGGGAAGTGAGTTCCTTTGTCACTGGAATGCATGATACATGGCGTGGCAGAAAAGTGCGGATGCCTCAAATTGATGAGGACATTCAGAAAAGAGTGGAATATTGTCTGGATATTTATACGCGAGGTTTTTCCTGTGCTGAAAATGTGCTCCACTCGGTAGTTTTGCCAGTACTACCGGACAAAGGATTACATTCCTATTATGTACAGAAAGTGCTAGTCTTGATACCTGCAGATTATGCGTCATATGTCGAGTTTGTACTTTGGAATTTGCAACAGCTATCAGCGGAGCATGGGTTTAGTGTACATGTAATATACACAGATGAGTGCACCTTAAATTGTGAAGGCATTTTGAATACGCTCAACCTTCTTGTAGGGGCATTCATTAATCCGTACGACACACGTTCTCATGCGTATAATAAGAGTCTCAGTGTAAATATTTCGACTGGAATTATGAGTGACCATTGGACTGGCCAATATAACATATCTGATATTTTTACAAGAGGTTTTGCCGGAGACATCAACCTTTTGCAGCCAACATACAAGCACATATGTGGTTCCAGCACGGCGGAGCACCACCCCATTTCAGCCTGGATGTGCGGAGCGCTTTAGACACTAAATTTACAGGGAGATGGTCAGTGTGAGCCCACACCTTCCCCAGCACTCTCTCCTGGTCTTTCCTGTTTGGACTTCTTCCTATCGGGTAAATTGAAAAGCCTTGTCGACTAAAGACCCATCGACTCCAATGAAGACCCAGTTGCCAGAATTTCTGTTCCTGCCGACGTCGTTTCAGAAATGCTGAGTTGGTTTGAAAATTGCGCCGATCGCTATATCTCAGATGTAACGCCTGTATTATCACACACAGTCACTCTTTTGAGCAGTTTCTGCAATTTTGCCACACATGATGTCAATACAATTATTTTGAAAATTCTCTATCTGTTTGGTGTTGTGGCCGGGGAAGCCCAGTGTTTATAGTCGTGGACACTCGGACGGTGGTTTTTCGTCGAGTCATGGGTTGAATCCTTGATGCCACTAAACACCCACCATGCAGCAGGGGCTAATGCATTTTAAATCTGTCGATGCTCAATGTCCTCTCTTTGACATTGCGTGGAAGTTAGGAGAAAGAGGTGACAGCTCAGGTGTCAATCCAGTCACTTGACCAATGTTCAAAATTACAAGGTACATTGGACATAACCCCCGAGTGACTTTAATAAAACTAATTAATCAACCGTTTGATGTTCTGTTCTTTCATGTGAGAGTATCGGTTCTAGAGGTTCATTGCTTGCTCTCTGCTTGCACATTGCGTGGTGAAAAATGCTTGTTTAGATTTTTCTATCCCTTTAAAATTTTTGCCTATGAGTTTCGAAACACTTTGTATATCACACTTAAATAACTGATTTATGTCTAAACTTGAGATTCTTTTTTCTGTTGATAATTCTAAATAAAAAAAATAAATTATACATAAATTAAGGCGATTTTTGTTTCACGGAAAAGGAAGTGAACTGATTTCAATGTAGCATAAATGCAATAAAACTAATTTAATATTTTAAATGAGTCATTTATAATACTCTGAATAAGCAAACATTACTAATTAAGAGGGAAATGTTTTCATAAAAAATATCTAGATAAATGCATAAAATTATTAATTGCATAATATTTATTATACATTAAATATATATTAATATGTAGTGAATCAAGCGAATGTTAGGCATCGGATTATTGAAAGTTTTGAGAAGTTATTGACCAAGTAGGGTAAAACAAATAAATTATACTTTTAATCCGGCACCTAATTGTTTTGAATTGAGAGCAGCTGCATTCTAAATTTCAACTTTCTTTGTGATAAAAGGATTCCATTAACGGACATTCAGGTTAAATGGAATTCGATTTTCCTTTCAAAGCTGTTAAATTCTGCACATAAAATTTTACTCCGTTGAAATAAATAAATGCTACTCTATTTATGAGACCATAAATAAATTGCATTTACGGTTTATTCTCTCTCGTGTAGGATTTTTTCAGAGAATTACACGCAATAAAAGAAATCAAATCTACTTTAATGCAAATTAAACGTAATAGCATGTTACCATTCACATAGAATTAAATTTTAAATGTGTGATTAGAGTATAAAACTACTTTTTCATTAAATCTGTATTTTTATAAAAGCAAATTCCCTGTTATTGTAAAGTTGATGTAATTACTTGAATAAATTCTATTTTCGATTAAAGAAGACAATCAGCAAATTAATTTCTGAGTAAAATTTTCAATTTTCTTCCAAAAAGTTCTTTAAAATAATATTCTTTTTTTCTTCACTCAAGTAATTTACCGTTCATTTAGTCAAAATTCTATTTAATAAAAATAAATAAATATATATTTTCTACCAACTACTAACTTTTGGAATGACAATAGTCAAATTAATTAAACATGACATTCACACATTACATGAAACTTAATTCAGTTGTTTCCTACTTAAACATATCTATAAATATTTTTATTCTGCCTTCACATCAAAACCTTACAAAAAGAACAAGATTTACTTAAAGTATACAGTACTTCACAGAATATTTCTTTAATACTTTGAACCTTTAAAAGCGCCAATGATAAATAAATAGAAATTTAGATGAATTATTTACCCTCAGGCAACGAATTATGGAATAAGCCATATTCGAAATATTTATGTTAGAAATGATAGTTCAAAGCCTTATTCTAAGATTTCGAAATGTGTGATGTCGATTTAACTTTACTAAAGGACAATATCATGAAACTGTAAGATATTATAGATGTTTTTAATCAGGAATCGATTGTATTGCTTTTTACGAATTCATAATTATTTTGATCTTGTAATAAACTCTTAAAGTTTATTAGTTAATGATGACTCGCGTATAATAATAATAATAAAGAATATTGTAGAATAGAAAGTTACCTGTTTTGTTTTCGGAAAAGCCTGAAAAAAGAAAGCTTCCAAAACTTCAAAATTATAATTTTTATTCATAATTGTATTTTAAATATTCATACATATGAATAACAAATTTTGGTTATCCTCATTGCATAACTTTCTATTCATTTGAACTGTGTTGAATAGTGATTCTTACATATTCATAATGGAATCAGGAGGAAGTAATAACAGTTTTAATACATTAATTGTTTATTAATATTGCAATAAGAAGTAACACAATGTCTATTGACGACTGTGTTATACAATGGTTGAAAGCCAGTCAATGAGATTTTTGTAATCAGATGCCGTAAAATTTATTTTTAGTGATACATTACTATCATTCGTAGCTTTTCTTACGAATGATAGTAATGTAACGCGATCTTACATTACTATCATTTGTAGCTTTTCTTACATTCTGTATTCTTTTGAGAACAGGCAAGCGAAAGCGTTTCTTTGATCAAACAACATTTCTAAAAGCTTGAGTTCCTAGTGGACCATTAAAGAATGTGTTTGTGAAGTAGAATGAAATATAGTTACCGTATTCTTCTCTAAGTACTTGATACGTTTGTAACCACTTCTCACCCACTTTTGCCTTCTCATGCGCTACTTTACTGCAATGTTTGAAATGAGAGAGTGGCCGCGTTAGCTTAGTGGTCATGGTCGCGACCATGGTGGTTTTCATCGAGTCGTAGGTTCGAGCCTTAGTACCTCTGAAGACCCGCGGTGTATCCTGATCTGATGCATGTTAAATCTATTGAGGCTCAAAGTTCTCACGTTGGAGTGGTGGGGAAGTTAGGAGAGGGGGATGCCAGCTCTGGTATCGACCTCGTCACTTGACCAAGGTTCAAAATTACGAGATCTGTCGCCAATAGCTCTTGTGTTGCTTCTAACGCAACGTTAATAAAAACCAATCAATGGTAAGAGAGAATCGCTTATACAAGTCTAGCGACAATGTAAATTAGCATTATTATATAAGCAGGTGTAATGAACAGGAAGAGATTTTTCGGGGAAGAGAAATATTTTTTATTCGTACCTAAGCGCTCGTCTAAAGCGCAACAAAATTTAAGAAATATTAAATTCATTGTGGGCATCCGATACTTTAAAAGAGAATAATAATTTACTGTAAAAATGAAAAGCAGTATCTTTGTGTAATTCGAGTTGACTTTATAAACCAGACCAAGATAAGACTAGATTTTCAGACAAAAGTTCTTCTCATATCATATCTGGAATTCAATGTTATGTGAGGGCGGAAGTGAAGCCAGAAGGAATAGATTTGACCAAAACTAATTCGGAATGACAGCAACAAAATGAACTGTCTCAATTCTTTAAGGAATTTCATTTTTACTATCCGAAAACCTAGGTTTAAACCACGGGGCATGAAATCAATAACAAAGAACCACTACTAATCATTTCGAAGCCATATCGGTATCTGAACGTAAAACAAGATATGAATTATTATCAAGTAGAGAAAAAGTAAAAAAGTACGTACTATAATAGCAAAACAATCACAGTATTCGTCACTTAACAGAAGGGATGGAAGCGGCGTTACGGGAAATAACTCGTAGGAAAATGAATGTTGAAAAGAAATATAACCAAAAGTGTGTGTTTACGGATAAAATATGTAAGTGTTCATATAGAATACATAAAACAATACTAAAGAATTTCGAAACCACCCAAAAGTTTGTTTGTGAGAAATTTTTTAGGAGGCCCCTTTTCCAAAAATGATCTTTAATAGTATTGATATGAAATATATCGAAAACATAATGCAGAATGCAACTTTTTAATCTTGAATTAATTTCAGTTTTCGTTTCCACAATCAACAATTATAGTTTTATGAATAATAATGATAAAAGACCCTTCCTTTTGTCCTTCGTGATACAAACTATTAGCTGAGATTTAATGATGCTACTTAACTCAGTCACTCGAGGGAGTGAAATTATAATTAATTGCTCCAAGATTTGATAATGCATTCGATTTATTTCAAGAATAAAGTTTCCTTTAACATTTAAGAAATCTGTTTATGTACGGGCAGAAATAAATCAAGAAATTATTTTGATTTATGTATGCCGTTTTTTCCTCTATACTGAGGAGAAAAGTATTAAAGATAATATCAAAACTACCAGATAAGATTTTTACATAATTAGTGTATTAAATATCCGAGGAAAGTATTTTAACAGATTTTTTCCGAGACAAACTGTGAGGATAAAAGTATCAGAAGATAAAGTACCAAATAATTTTCTTAAGTAATATATAACATATCAAAATGTATTGCATACACAGTTGTATGTTTTCAAAATACATTCTACTGCCCTCATTTGTTTGGTTTTGTTACTAATTGGAACACATAATTATTTATATTTCTGAATTTAAAATTAACTGTCAACAACTGTCAGTTCTTATATTTTTTTTTTGCTCTCAAAGAATTTTTCTTTTACGTTACAATAATCATAAAAAAAATCTTTTTTTTCCTGCAGATCCTCTATCCTGAGGAGCAACAGACATATGCGTTTAGTTAAAACTTCTTTGGAACTGAAATGAGAGTGTGTGATTTTTCAAAACAGTAAACTGTGATCAGCAATTACGCATAATATATACCCGAACATGTTAATCTATATAATTTTTCATACGTTTAATAATATATATTGCCCAATATAATTTCCATTGCTACTAGGATTGGTCTATAAGCATTCCAGATGGATGTTGTGATATATTCCATTTTTAAAAACAAACGATTTAAACTTAATGTGATACTTTTTAAAAATATTATACATTCAACTTTTAAAAGCAAACGATTTAAACTTAAAGTGATACTTTTTTTCAATATTCTTTATTAAGATATATTTTCTTAAATGTTTAAAGTTGTTGCAAAGAAATAAAATTATGCTATTGGCAACACCAGATCATATTTTTAATTTTTAGATAATTTACTGGCAACGAACAAAAAAATTAGAATTGAGTTTGGTTCCAAGAGGTGAGAAAGAACGTTGAAAAATTGTGAATTTAATTTATGTTTGAAAAGATGTGCGCAAATGAATGTCATATCCTGAAAACAAGTCATCTTTATTAATAGTCTGCAATACAGTACAATGCCTTGTGAATTAAGTGAGAAAAATGTGCTTGCTCGAATCGTCATATGCACATCTGTGTTTGCTCGGAACGAAAACAAACCCATTTTAGAACGGATGATAACTGGTGGTAAGAAATGGATTATTTTCGAATACATCATGAGGGAAATTGCCTACCTGCAGCATGGACTATCTGTCCCTTCCCCTTCTCAATCGAGATTGAGCCTGAATAAGAGAATACAGTGCATAAGGTGAGACGTACAAGAACCAATACATTTCGAGCTTTTCATACCAAATAAAAAGCTCAAATAGGAGAGATATTGTATGCAAATAGCTTATTTGAACAAAACATTTGAAATAAAAGAGGCCGGCGAAGTTCAATATGAAGCACATTGCCTCGTGATAATACCAAACTACATGTTGGTTTGGAGATTCGTCGAAAAGTCACAGAGATAGGCTGGGAATTTCTATCGCATCCATCCTACTCCTCAGATCTAGCACCCTCTAATTATTACTTGTTTATCTCTCTGTAAAACTTTTTGAAAAGAGAAAAATCCAAACTAATGCATACATCAACGTAACGATGGAAAATATATTGTACAGTAAATATTATTAAACGTATAGAAAATGTATTATTCTATTCGCTTTCAGATTTTATAGTAAATATTGTTTTATATATTACGTTATGTACAATTTCTTTAATTTTTTATAAAATAAATTATTAGTATGTCGATTTATCGGCTTCATGTTATAAGCAGTATTATGGTTTTCTGTATCTTTTAATTTTGGGAAGAGTTCTGTTCATTGTACTTGATAATTGTTTTTTCCAGATAATTTTTTTAAATCTGTTTTGACGCATTCTATAACATATCACTTCTCAAAAGCTTTTCAATTAGCTCTATATCAGATATATGAAATTTAAAAGATTTATTTTATTTTGTGAATCATAGAAAAAACAAGCCATTTCTTTTTTCGCTTAAAACATGAAGTTTCGCAAGAGTAGCGGAAAAAATTATTTTTTACCATACAAACAAACTTTTATAAATTATCCATGAAGCCTTCATATTGAAGTTCTACTTTTAGTTGGATACATAATATATCATGCGAATTCATATTCCAAAAGAATTTAGTCATTTAATTATTATAAATAAATGTATTGTTTTTGATGGCTTCATGATGTTTTCAGGAAAGGGAATGATATATCTCAATTTTAATTAAAGGGATTGATCAATTTTAATATATCTTCTATTTAACATATTTTTAAAATACTATTAATACAACACTTTTTGCATTAAATATATTTTAATTTTATTGTGTGGGCGAAAAAGAGCAACATAGACAACTATTTAAATATTTTAAGTTTTTTACGTATTTATTAACTAGTATAATAAACTTCTAACTTAGTATTTGGAGATTAATTACATAAGACATTAATTTTGAGAAACAAGAATCTTTATCATATTTATATATGTATTCATATTTATAATAAATTTAAACTTGCAGAACAGTGTTTCAAGAAAATTATTTAAAGCATTATCTTCCGAAATTCCTTTAAATTCATTCAGTTTCCAGGCATTTTAATGAATTTCGTAACTGGTGACAGGGAACAGAAACTGGATCGTAAATGACACCGCAATTTATTTCTAGTATGCTGAGATCATCAAGTTAGTCAGTTCGTTATCGGAGAGCTTAACAAGCGGAGTTTAATGAACTGTCTTTGAAAACGGCGTCATTATCATGCAGATGAAGGTAAGAGGTCATAAGATATAGGTAATACAGAGAGGCCGAATACTGTTCGTGTGGGGCCAAGAGCAACTGTGAATTCTTCGAGTGATATAATCTCTAAAACACTATTCTTCTCTCGAAAACCCTATAGGGTTGTTTTGTGGTAGTATTGTGATGTTGTCTTGTGTGTGTGCGTGTTAGTGTGGTGGTGTGCGAGTCACAATGTGTGACAATTTTAGGCCTAAAAGAGCTTATCTTCTTCTTTGGTATGGGGGAAGTAGTATAAGAATTTCATGTGATGATTTTGACTTTTGTGGCTAATGAGGCGCATTTTGAAGTTCCTATTTATTTACTAATAGTTGAATTTATGATACATACAGTTCTTCTATTTATAAAGCCATTTCTTTTTAGAGAACTACCTCTTCAAATACTGTTGATGGCAATCCATACGCATTCAGGCGTTCGGAGTAGGACATTTCAACCGATCATATAAAGAGCGAAGCTGCAATATAGCTCTCCTGAGGGAAGAGCGCTGACGGACTAAATGTGGAAGAAAGACCGAAGAGAGGAGATAGATAGTGATGTGCCCCGTGCTTTTGTTTTAATATACAGGGCACAGCATTAGCTAACTCATGATGCCGATTCATGGAGCTACCTGTCAACAAATTAGGAACTGGTTTTAAAATATTATTCAGAATGTAATTAATAAATTGATAACTAGCTGGAAAATTCTACATATATAATTTATATATATTATATGTGTGTGTGTGTGTGTGTGTGTGTGTGTGTGCGTGGTGCGTTGCGTGTGTGTGTTAATATATCCTTTTTAATGGGCTTTCTTCATTCCATTGCCTTATCTGCGTATATAGGCCTGCACCTTAAAGCTTTTTCTCATATTTTAAAGTGCTCAATTGAGCTGAAATGTTCTAAATACGATTGTTTTGGATGACAAGACTATAATTTAATTATAATTAATAAAAATTGATTGATTAAAACTAATTATTTAAAGATTTAAATTTTACTCTTAATTCTATTGCTTACAACGTGAAACAGTTGAATTATCCCCTCGTAAGATATTAAGATATAAAAAAAAAATTGTTATACTAAGTGTGAAATTTGAAAAAAAACCCAGATTTTAAGAACTCGTTTCTTACCGGTGTTTTGTAAAAAAATCTGTTTGGGAACAAACTTTTTCAAAAAAACATTTTATGTACACAGACAATTTACTTTCACGTTAGTAGATGGCGGTTTTATTTATATTTTTATACAGGGTTGTTATAATTAAAATGACCTTATTTAGACCCCTGTAGAACCCCTTCTGAGTATCGGATTTGGAGGACACTTTGTATATACGTTATATGGACCAAGGGTAAAATATTTCGTCAAAAAAATAGTTCACATATTGACGACCAGATGGCGCTTTTCTAAAATTCCTCATGCAAAGTAAACGTATAAAGAGATTTGAAGACAGAACTAGAAAATCATGCTGCTTACCTTTGTCAAAATTGTTCCATATCCGGTGCTTCACTTCATAATGTCTACACTAATAACCACTGAATTCTGATTACGTGACTGCATGGTGAGGATTTACTGCTAATTTTATCCTCGGACTATTTGTCTTTGAAACTCTCCCTCCCCAAGGTCTTAAAGCGCGCTCTATCACAAGTGCACTGTACAGAGAACTTCTTCAACAGCAGGTCATTCCTAATTGAAAAGAACGGAAATGTTCGCAGATCCCTGTCATCATACAAGATGGAGCAACACAATTCTTGCCAAGTCACAAACTGCTTTGAGCTAACTTTGGCGAAAATCGTGTAATATCCAGAGCGTTTCTGGATGCTGGGCCTCCATGTTCAACCGCCTTAAATACCTGTGATTTCTGGTTGTGGGGATTTCTAAAAGATCGTGTTTATGGAGGTGGAATTAGGTTAGGTTACCATTGAACACGCTATGATCCGCTTTCAATACATAATTGATGTCAATGGAGCACATGTTGATCACATTCTGTAATTGAATAGATTTTAATGATTCTGATAGAATTTTTGTCCTTCTTTAGGCGGCACAATTCCCCTTGGTGATCAAAATTTGAACTATTTTTTACTGCAGAAATCGTTTTTCCATGGTCCATAAAACGTATATACTTCATCAAAGTTCAATAAATAGAACGGGTTCTTGAGGGATCTGAAAATGATAACTTTAATTTAAAAAAAAAAACGTATCTGCTTTGTTTACATTACTTTTCCATACTTTTTAACTATGGTTTTACTTTAATTTGCACACAAAAAAAAAATGAAATTCTTAGTATTTAAATATTTTGTGCAGTTTTACGAAGTATATTTGTGTTTTTAAGTACGTTACTGATAGCCACCATTTTCAAACTTTTAGCTTAGGATGAGACAACATTTTTACAGTAAGTTAGAATATTTTTGTTTAAATTAAAATTTCTATACTTGCTTTGGTTATTTTTGTAGTTGTGAATACTTGTAATTTAATAAATGTTTTGAAAAGCAGGTTTATGTGAAAGTAAGTTAAAATTTGTGATATCATTAAGTAAGTTCTCTTTTTCTTCCGAATGCAATTTCCTGAATTGTTTGTATCATTGTTCAATTCATTTTGGTATTAATCCTTTTCTGAGAGTGATTTGATGAGTGGGAAAGAGGGGAAGGTTTGCCATGAAACTTGTTTAATCCCGCATGCCTGTCCAAAGCCAGACAAAGAATTAAAAAAAAATTTATTTATTTCCTTAGGAATTTTTTCTTTGATAATATTAAGCAATTATCACAATTTCAAAAAAGAACTCAGCAGATTCTTCAATGGGACTGGTTACTTTTCAGATACAAAATAACTATATAAATTCTTTTTGATAGTTGATGAAGCTTAAATGTTTTTCGAGTAATTGCTTTGGTTAATAGTGTAACTAATTGTCTGACTGTACGCAGAAGGACAATTTATTCAAAAGTCTTTTCCTTAACGGATTTTTCCAAATTAAGTGCAAGGTATTTTCTTTATTGATATTTAACTACAAATAAAATATTTTCTGATGTTTTGTTTGAAATTTTTGAAAAATTGTCTCTTGACAAATTCTTCTTCGCATCTGTTTAAGTCACAGTATCATAATTACAGTGGGTTGCCAAATAAGTGTGGACAATCACATATTTTCAAAAATTTGACTTTTAAATACATTTCACACAATAATTAATAGTTAACATGACGTCAGACTATAATTTTACGCAAATTAATTTTAAAATATTTTTTTTATTTTTAGTGATGCGAGTCAGTTTACTTAAAGGAATGATGCATTTGACTTCAGTATTAAATTTTGAAGAATTATAGAGATTACATCTTGCATAATCTGATGCCAATCATTCTATTGATTATACATGCCACCCTTGTATCAGAATTCACTTAACCAATTAGCCAATTAGAGTCTTTTGTACGAGGAATTTTACTTATTATTTTAATTTTTTTTTATTCTATAGTTGCGAATAGAGGAGCAAATCGTTCTTCACAGAAAAAAAATTTGAATTATATTATACACTTATCTTGTAAACACGCACAGACAATTCCCAAAAAGAAAATAACAGATATTTGAGTAATTTAAATTAATTAATAAAGTAAAGTTTATTTTGGATGTAAATGTGATGCTTAGTCCAAAACGAAAAGATAATTGCGGCCGGAAAAGGAAAACAATAATCTCGTGCTGACAAAATAAATATGAATATTTGTTAAGAAAATAGGCGGGGGGGGGGGAACTTCTACAAGCCTAACCTAATTGGTTCAGGGAGCTGGAATTGCTGTTTCGAAAAGAGCAGCCCAAATACGGTTAGTATAAAAAAAATGGTCTGAGTATCGTTCAGTAAAAAAATAAAAGATACTGAAGCAATGAAAATTAAACGTCATCCTGGGCTCGAGGGCATTACCAAATGAAGATTGAGGTCTGGAGTGATGTACGTTATCAAGACTATTCATACTCGTATTTTTATTTGTTTTTGATTTCTTTTTCAAGCATTAGCAATTTTACTTCGTAAATTTCATACGTGTTTCTGATGCGAATCTGCTACCTTTGACAGCGCCTTGAGAAAACTTTCATCCTGATCGCATCGTGCATGGAACCATGAGCCCATACCAATGCGAAGAGTAAGGCGAATTCAATACTTCTCTGATTGATGCCCAAAATTCGAGAATGTCTCCTAAATGGGGAATAATTCGTTTTTATGCATGATTATGGGCCTTGTTATAAAGCAAGAAGTATAACCTTATTAGTACAAAATAATATTTCATTTTCACTTTAATCAGGTAAATATACGAATATTAAATCAACTGAAAATTTATGGGCAATCCCAAATCATTAAATTGTAGAAGAAACAATAACTTCTAAATTACGATTAATATAAAACATATTAAATGTATGACATCATAATCTCCAGATAAAGAATGTGGAAACCAATGAACAGAAAGCAAACCCAGGTGCATTAAGGCTTTGATACCGGTTAAAAGAAATGCGACCTTATAATAACGTATCACAATATTATTTCTTTCTCAAGTTAAAATATATATTTGTATTTCTGTTGTTGTACTTGTTAAGCTGAATATACCTTAGACATGATTAACGACAATTATTTAGAACTGATAAGTTTTTTTGCAACTTTTATTAGTAATGTATCAAATCATAAATTTTTATGAATGTACATATTAATTTGGAAACCCACTTTACTCCAGTTTTAATCAAATAAACTCACAGAATTAATATTGTTAGCCGCAATTTTTGTAATTTTGATCGAGTTTAATTCAAAAATCGTTGTTTTTAGAATTGTATTTTTTATGATTAAATTTCTTACTGCTTTAAAAATGTATTTTCCCTCGCAATTGTTATTTCTTTAGTAATTGCTTAAAAATATTAAAAAATCAAATATTCTGTTTTTGTTTTAACCACGCAATTAGTTGATATTTTTCCAATAACAAACAAATGAATTAAAGCACAAAGATTAAGATCAATAAAAAATCTAAGTGATCCAGAAATTGCAATAAAACATTTCTCTTCTCTGTCTGAAGGCTCAATTTTTCAATAAGGTCAGATACACATAGATTTGGAGTAGATAAAAATAAAGAAATAATGTTTGAAAACTGAAATTATTGGCAACCGAAAATATTTGAGGTGTCATGCATTAATAACGCAAAACAATAAAGCTCAGTTGTTAATTTTATATGCGATTTATAATTAAGAAATCGATTTTTTAAGATGTATAATTTATGTTATTTTATTATATATGATAGATGTATTTTATATTATAAATATTGGATGCAGTTTTTCATAATTCATAATGTCTGTAATATAATGATCTCCTTCATTGGAATATATCCAGATCTCTTCGTGGCTTTCCTAAATATCATATTTTGCTCTGGTACAACTATTCCTGATTGCAAAAGAAAAATAAAAAACAAAAATATATAAAGTATTCTATACAATTTTATGCATTCATATACAATTTTCGGAAGCTATAATTTTCGAAAATATAAGCAAGATCTATATAGAATTCGTGGACAGACCTTTAATTTGCATAAGTAAGCTAATTCCGTTGCATGTAAAATTTTCGAACAGCATATTCCCCCTCTTTAAAAAAATGATTCAATTAATTACTAATGATTGTTGTTTAATGATTTTGAAAAAGAAGATGAATGCAATTCGAGATTCAGTATTTTACAAAAAAAAATTGACGAAACGACTATGTGAGAAACAAAGAAGTATATACATAAACAAGAAGGAGCCCCAATGTTAGAGTACAGTTTTACAAGAATTCAATCATTGAAACAATTTTGGAATAAATGGTCATATACGTAAATTATTTCTGGAATAAAAAAAGCATATTCAGTGAAAATAAAAATAGGAAAAATCTTTTAAAATGTATTAAATTTATTATGCAATTCTATATAAATATTGTATTAACGAGAACTTTTTTTCTATTTCTCTCTTATTGTTTAGATGATAAAAATGGTAATCTTTATAATCAAGTTGTAGCTATGCCAAGGTATTTAAAAGCTTTTAAACTGAACTTATGACACTAGCAATTAAGAAATTATTTCACACCAGGAAATGAAAAAGTTCATGAATTGAAATATTTGGAATTAATACTAACGATTAATTAAAAATAGTAGTAAAAAGAAATCAGTACTTAAATATTGTACTTCCTTATGAAGTATACTAAAAGCATAATCCTTATTTTATTGTTATTTTAAGCTCTCATTAAACTTGAAAATAATAAGTGAAAATACGAGTACTTTGCACTCTCGAAAAATTATGAAACACAATCTCCAATTAAATTGCAGTAGCTTTATCCATGATACCTAATTTAACATCGAGAACTAATTTTTGAATAATTTATAGTTACTAAAAATATTAAGCATATCAAGTACCTAGACGTCAGAAAACTACTTATTTTATCAAAACTTTATCATCCATTCAAGACATAAAAGAGAAAACATCTAAATATATTTTAAATGCACAAATTATTTTATAATATTCATGAAATCGTGCTATATTTATGACAATTAAAGTACAATAACAATATGGTACAAGGATTAATTTTATATTTTAATCAAGTTCATTAAATTATATAAATAAAAAGTTAAAATTAAAATATAGGATACATATAAATTATTGTCAATATTTTCTTATTTCATAACTTTTGATTTTAGTAATTGGCAAAAAATATTATTGAAATATTCTTAAAGTATAACTCAAAAAGTTTTTTTCTAACTCAAACAAACTTAGCTTTCCCATGTATTATGCGGCAAGTAATCCATAGAGAAGAAACTCAGATTCGTGCTTGGTGTACTCCTTCAAATTACGATATATTTTAGTGGCTTCGCATTTCGGAAAGCTGAGACATGAGAATTCAAATTGGTGGGCTCAAAAGAGAAAGCAATGTTCGATTCAATACATAACGTCAATTCATAAGTATGAGCTGGAATAAATCCGCCTTCAAATCATTCTAACAGATGTCGGTTAAAGCAGTTTTAGGTAACATGTTACACCGAAAATTTGGCAATACAACAAAGATCACTTCAGGAGTACTAATACGTGGGTCCTCATGATTATGGAATAATGAACTTTAATTTGCAATGTCCCTCATGAAACTTCATGAACTTTCACATGAAAAACAGGCAGAGGGTCATGAATACATTTATATTCAGAAGTGTGAGTCGCAGTTTCAGGAGGAAAGTGAGCTTTTTCTCTCTTTGTGGTTACCCTGCATCCCTCCTGGCGTCATACTTAAGTAAAAAAAACTCGCCGAGAATTTGACACAAACATTCAGATATTCAAATGGACACATTCACACTCGTGTGTCACACACATAACACTTACATTAACTTCTTTAATCAATGAAATTAAGCAAATTTAGTCGATAGGGTACCACAACCATCTTCCTCCTCCACATAAAATTATCGACTTTAAGCATGTTATTTTGATAAACTATCTGAACACACCAAATGAAGGTCTTCTCATTTGAGTCATTATTCTTCATCTTAGTATTTTTCTCATCTATGATCGAAGTGTTTTTCTCAGTAACCATTATACGATTAGACAAATCACTAACAAACCAGTATACATTTGGTTTGACTAGTCTCAAAATTCATAGTGTAAAGTTATAAATTAAATGGGGGAAGAAGGTTCTGTTTTAGTACGTACACGACAAATCATTCTGTCATTCTATTATGTTTGTTAACCGAGGTCGTTAAGCTATTGGATAGATATCCAATGATATTTAGGGTATGACGAAGAAATTGTAACAAATCCCATGAGTCTTCGTTGCTTTAACTAAAATGTATAATAACTGCTGCGATCTAAAATGTTATGCAGTGAATGCTAAGACACACTAAACAGGAACTATAGTTCTGCCTTGATGTGTCACTTATCACGAAAGGCTGCTATGTAGAAACTATCTAATTTTGTGCTCTTAATTCATTAATTCATTTTTGATGAATTCGATTAAATTTTTAAATTAATTATTATTCAGTTATAATAATTATTTCATTCAAAACGTTTTGATTTGCAATTTAGCTCATACGCAGCTTTGTGTTTATTACTAAAATCCTTTTTTATCTTGCAAATATGTAATGATATTTTTGGTCACTTTATTTATCAAATGTTATGAAGTCAGGAAAACACGACAATAATTTATGGATATCCTATTTATATTATCATGCTTTTGTTGTAAATTCCATTGAAATTATTTCTCCTATATTATTTATGTAATTTTATAATAAATACGCAGTAATATATTGTTTACAAAATATTATGCATCTGCCACATATTTCACTGACAGATTGGATGAACGCCCGATGTCCCTCACATAACTATAAAAATTCAACAGTTTGAATTTTTTCCTGAAGTATTTTTTTTTTTACTTTTAACTCTATGGCATAATTATTTTATTTCCCTCTTCATGATAGTCGTTCGGATCAAAAATAATAATATTCTGTTAGCTTTACATATATATTAATTTAAACTAGAAAGTCAATTATTTCTGTAAATATATCTTGTTCCCCGAAAACTAATATTCTGGTTTCATAGCGAAAATGTCAATAGTAAGCTTTCCGATTCAGATACATCCATTTACTTCTGATATTGCGGATAATTGTGATAAATTATTTTGGTACAACATTTATAACCTTTTAGTAGCCTTGACAACAGAAACACAGTCCTCTTACACAGCAAATAGATTGTCTTCCATCATAAAGATAATTAAGATTGATCTGTATAGAGATTGATTTGATACGCCCCCACTCCTTTAGTTTCTTCCCCAATATCACATCATCATTCCTGAAAAATTCGTATTCACTTTATTAATAGAGTGTTCTTTTGAAGGTTTGTGAATATTCCAGTTAATTGAAAGAAAACTTCATTGATTTGAAAAATTGTATGCTTTAATTTGCAATAAAACATATTTTTAGTATAGAAAACTAATATTTAAGTTACAAATTATGTTTTACATGAAATGCAGAGTACAGATTGGCGATTTTACAATTTTTTTGGCAACAATTCAAGAAATTCTATATACTACCATAAAGTTTATTATAGAAACTAATTTCCTATTAGTTATAAAATAATTGCCAGATAAAATCGCTTTCGAACGAAAAAAATCGCAAAGTTTTGCGCACATCTTATACGTTATTACAATCAAAATAATTATTTATTTCAGAAAAAAAAGAAGAAGGGGTTTATTTAGTTATATTATATGAACTGTATTTCAGAATTTACACATCACTTTCATCAGCAAAATTCTTACACAAATGGAGTATCAATTATTTCAGCTAAAATCAAGCTTTCCTTATTACCATTTACCTTTTTCCTGTAGCACGTTGGTATAAGAATAAAGTATTAATATTCTTTTATGAAATAATAAAATGAACAGTTTTTATTTATTAAAATGTTATATAAATAGGAAAACCAATGAGGTGGTTCATTTTAAAGTCTAGATTACTGAAATACGATGGTTTATTTGTACATGAAAATGCTACAGAACATGACATCACAAGAGTGTAATTGCTTTTAGTTAAAGAAAAATTTTAGTAGTCCAGATATGAATTGTTAAAAATTAACTTTGAACATTTGCTGTTTTAAATTTTCATATTAACGCATTGTCAAGTTCAAACTAATAAAAATGCTTTGTTTCTTATTATTGTCTTTGTAAACAAGCAGTTGCAAGTTACGTGAAACATGATGTATGGAAATGTGACCATTCTTCAAAAACATTTCCTCAACCTGCAAGCATTTTTATCATCACTAATTTCCCTTAAATTTTTGTTTTTGCAACTTTTTGTACTACTCTGATCATCGTATTTATTGAAGGATATTTCTTTCCATTTTTTACTGTTTTCATTGTAGAAAAATTAATTTAGAAAACTAAAATTTGTAGTTCGTATGGCAAGAGACTTTGTTATGAAATGTAAATATTTACCAACATTCTCTTAGTTATTGAATATCTAAAATTGGATTATATAAACATTGTTGTTCATTGAAACAATGTCTGCATTTCTGTGTAACCATTCTATCATAAATTGAAATATAGGTTCAAGAAAATGTTTCTAAAAGGAATTATTCTAGATCTCTTTGTTCATAATTCAAAATGATTATATAATAGAAATATTGAATTTACGGATTTTTTTTCAATACTTTGACAAGATTTTTTATCATTTTAAAGCATGATAAAATATTCAAAATATGCAATATTATTCCACATCTTTCTATTAATTTGTATAATTGAGTTTTCGTTAGTAAAGTATTTGGTTCCTTAATTATAACAGTGATTTTTTTTATTTTACATTATCCCTAGAAATATGGGATAAAATTAAACTATTTGGTCATTTTTCAGACACAAAAATGTTCAGAACAATTATTGACTATAATAATTATCAAGAATGCTTTTTTGAAGTATTTTTATTCTAGATATGTTTCTTAGACAGAATAAGGTTAATTTATTTCAAGATTATAACTATTATGCACATTAGGTTAGTATTAAAAATAACTTTTAATTAATGAATAACACTAAATTTAAGAGCAAGAGGGATTTTTTAATATAATGAATGCTTATACAAGAACCCATATCGAAATACGATCACGTTTTCTACTAGTATTTCAATGCAAAAAAAAAATCAACATTTCTTACGAAACGGATATTTAATCATTTCATGGAGTATCTTACATGTTTCTTTTGTCTTTTCTGCATTACCTATAGTGCAATTGTTTAATTGAATTACATATCAATGTATAACAATTCTTTTGTAATAAATAGAAAAAAAAAACTTTGTTTATGAATAAAGTTGTAAAATTGTTTCTATCAGAAAATTTCAAAAAATACACCATTTAGCACAGTAGTAGTATAAATGTAAATAAGTAATAATACATGCAAATTATTGTTTCCTAAGTATACCAAATATAGTAAGAATACGAATAAATTTTAAGTAGTCATTTTAAATTCATATTTATTTTTCATTGCTTAAGATGGCACAAAAGGTTTTATACGAATGGAACGGTAATATTTATATGCAAATCCAAATCATTTTACGGTATGTTGATCTTTTTTTAGAAATATGTATATATCAAAATAAATCACTGAGAAAGATCTATCTTTCATACCTGTATATTTTGACATTCTGACATTATTTCCCCAAGGGTATGTGTCAGTCAAATCCAGGGATTTATAACCAAAACTTGAAGAATTGAAGTAAGTATAGATCACCGACTATAAAATATAAAGGAAATATATATATATTTCTTTCTTCGACTGTCTTTTGTTTCTTTTACTTCTGAAATTAAATAACATTTCATTGAAATTAATAAAATATGTGAAATATATGTAAAAATTATGTAGATTAAATTAACTAAATAAAATTTCTTACAGTGGTAAATACAAACCATAAATAATTTTTTTTAATTATACAAGAAAAATAAACATTATTTTTAATGGCAAAAAAATAGAAAAAACACAAAAGTTACATGACTAAATTAACACGAAAGAGAATATAATTTTAAAAAAAATAAGACAATAAGCAAAAATATAAATCATAAAATGTTCAAAAGTACAAAAGTAGGGGTTTGAAAAAAATTGAAAAGAATTACGAGAAATGAACCATAAAAGAAATTTAACTATAAAATTTGTAGATTCTGAATCGGGCTAGTGATGTTTAACTAGTTTTATAAACCGAAAATTCAACTATAGAAAAATGTTTTATTAAAAAAAATAGTTCTACCACAAAATAAAAGACATCAAAGTCCTTAGCCCAAATAACATTAGAAACAAAAAAAAAAAAAAAAAAAAAAAAAAAAAAAAGAAAAAAAGCAAACCCTACATATTGAAAAAAAGAGAAAAAATTTTAAAGTCCAATATTTAAACAATCATATTTAAAAGATTCATAACTTACATAGACAAATGCTTTACAACAATATTAACACTAACCTATACTTATTCTACCGACTTTTAAATCAAATATAGTAGAACCATCTATCAGCAAAAAAGAATATTATTGCAGAAAAAGTATTTTTAAAGTGCTTAAAACTGGTAATAAAGGGAGGAATGAAAATTAAATTGTAAACAAAATAAAAAGAAAGTAAAACCAAATTTAACAACATAATTATAAATTCAAACATATATTTTAAAACCAAAAAAAAAGGAAATACTATACTCTTCAATATATAAAATTTCTAAATATATTTTTACTTAAATATCTGCCAAAATAAGAGAATTTTATAAAATCAGAAGAGCATATCTCTATTATCATAACCATTACTACCCAAAATTGCATTTATTTTCTAATTTAAAAAAAATGCTACGTATTGCTAATTAACTATAAAATTTGTAGACGGAATCTATGATTTTTAACTAGCTTTATAAACTGAAAATTCAACTATAGAAAATGTTTTATTAAAAATAGTTCTACCACAAAATAAAAGACATCAAAGTCCTTAGCCCAAATAAATAGAAACAAAAACAGATAGAGAGAAATAGCAAACTCCTACATATTGAAAAAGAGAAAAATTTAAACCAATATTTAAACAATCTCTAAAAGATCATAACTACAGACAAAATGCTTTACAACAATATACACACTAACCTATACCTATTCTACCGACTTTAAAC
>BMAW01044454.1:1125456-1184056 GCA_019974015.1 Nephila pilipes
ATATATATATATATATATATATATATATGTATATATATATATTAATAGGTTGATTTAATTGATTGGTTGCTTACTAATGTGTGTGTTGCACAAAGAAGCAGCACGACATCTATTGGCGATGGGCCTCATAATTTTGAGCCTTGACCAAGTGACGAGAGGGACACCTGAGCTGATTCTTCCCTCTCCATATTTTCACATCACTCCTATGAGAAGACAGATTTTGTGACCTCGACAGATTTAAAGTGCATCGGACCCGCTACACAACGGGTCTTACTGGCAACCACCGGCGAGTTCGCAACCATGAACTCTAAGCTACTGAAGATATGATCCCATCATGAGAACACAGCAAGATTATTGATAGAAATAGTTATTTAATACTATAAAATGTAATTCAGAAATAACTAAAACGAAAATAAATTTATAATATAAAATATAGTTAGTTCATTTGCAATACGTGCTGAAATTCTACTTTTTTTTAATGTGGTACTGATATTTCCAATATAGGAAAAATTATATATCCTTTAATTTAAGAATAATGAGGCCTGTTTAAGTCAAACAGAATTTATTTGAAAATATTAACTATCAATGTAACGAAATCTCTGAACATGAGAAAATTGAATAAATTTAAATTTCATTTTACTTATTAATTTAAATTTACATATATATCATTTCGTCATAGTTTATATATATTTTATGCATGCTTTAAATTCTAAAGAAAGCTCCATATTATTTTACATTCCTTACAAAAATCTTGAAATTTTTGTGGTATGTTAATATTCAGAAACATATACATTTCAGAATAAGCTTTTCATTTCAGAGTTACTCTTCATCGAATTTTGATACCTCCCTAAGGATATATGTCAATCAAATTCAGAGATTTATAAGCGAAAAAAGCAAAATGCATACTTCACCAACTCTAGAATATAAATGGAATTTTTTCCTGCTTGTTCCGTTGCCTGTATTTTGTTTATTAATTCATTTAAAAAAATACCCAACTTTAAAAGTATTGCAATTTCCATATTTTTAAGGAAATTCATATACTTCATATACTGGTTGACAATTTGATTAAAACTAATTTAGCTTATGTCTAGAATTTATTATTGCACAAAAAACGAATATTTAATTTTCACGGGGAATGCTATGTATTGTAAAGTTTCAAAATTTGAAGGAGGTATTCCTTACGAAACAATTATTTTTGGTTGTGTGGATAGTATATAATTCCTATTAGTAACATTGAATAATAAATAAATTATTCAGAGTTTTTTATGATTTACAAATATTAACTTTTATATATATTCAAATTTATAAATATTCAAAAAATTTTGCAAAATTTAAAAAGTTTAGAAAAATATTTAACATACTTGTCTTTTTATAGTTGTTGTGAACACTTATATTGCATCTGTTATTTAAATTTATTCATCCTAATTCATATTATTCCTCCTCATAAGCTAGACGAACAGGTTACAGTATGTAATTTTACAGGAAACGAAATGTTTTTTCTCATGATAACGTTTCTGCTAAACGCTTAACGCTGCAATAATGATAGACATTTTGATTTTCCACAAAATTTATTTTAATCATCATCGTCTATAGTTTAATGTTACTATTTTTAAATAAAACTAGACATAAATCTAAACTTCTATTTTAATAAGCTGAGTGAATAAGATATACTATCTAATTTAACCGGAATTTTTTTTCGTTATATGATAATGTTTCTGTTACATGTTTAACGATACAATAATTATATGTATTTCAGTTTTCGAAGCATTTACTTTAATAATTGACTTCAGTGAAACTTTTCCATTTTTTTTCAAAACATTTCGTGATAAGACGCTAGACTCATCAGTTTGAGAATGAGTTTTTTCTTTACTTAAATGAAAATTATAATTAGAAAATTATATGTGAATAATATCCAAATATGTACACTCATTGCCATAAAAATTTGGTTCTCCAAGAAGACTGGTATTGATACGAATCTTGGAATGAAGGTACGTGTCAGGCAGATATGTAAATGACTAGAAATGCAGAGTGATTGAACATTGCGCATACCACAAGAGGGTGTTGAACTTCGTTCTCCTTTGATTATAAAGCAAATAAACAAAGCTTATTTTCCACTTATAAGCCGCCATCGGAGACAATATGAGCAGCTGTCATAGTTCGAGAAGGGAAGAATCATAGAGATGATGGAAACCGGGTGGTCAGGACAACGAGTACGTAGTCATCTAGGTCATTCTTACTTCACGGCGAGGAGATGCTGGGTCCAGTGGAGAGGAGAGAAGTCTGTTACATACGCGTGGCGACCAGGCTCAAGACACCGTCGATAGGTCAATTGTCGAGAAAACCGTCACATCATATGACACGCACGCATAACGCAAATTGTCTCATTGCCCACCATCCATACACAGACAGCCTTTCACTACAGACTTTGTGTCAGTTTGTGCCACAGCAAAGCGCTTAGCTGAAGGACAGTTGCTATCGCGGCACCTTATACGTTTTCTGCTATTGACACCCACTAACCATCGTCTCCGTTTGGAGTGGTCTCGCTCCCGAAGGGATGGGACTACAAATGAATAGAATCAGATCTTGCTCAGCGACGAATCCAGATTCAATTTGGGCAGTGATGACAATCGGGTACGTGTGTTGTTTCTTCGTGGTGAACGTCTCAATCCTGCCTTCGCTGTACAGCGGCGCACCACTCCCACAGCTGATGTGATTTTGTGGGATGTCATCGCATACGACAAACGGTCACCCCTAATATTGATCCACATTACCATGACAGCCAACAGGTACGTTCGTGATATTCTTCAGCTGCATATGTTATCACACATGGCATGGCTTCCAAGAGCCATTTTTAAACAAGACAATGTTTACCCACGCACAGCAAGTGTTTCACTGAACTGCGTCCGCTACATTTCCACGCTTTCCTGGCCTGATCGATCCCAAAATTTGTCACCGATCGAGTGTATCTGGTGTAATTTAGGACAATAAGTTGGTCAACCTACGAGTTTGATCGAATTAAAAGCTGTAGAACGAGATGTCTCAGGATATTGCATGGGACTTGTATGCATCAATCCCCGATCGTATCACTTGATGAGAGGCGGACCAACAGGGTACTACATTCTCTTTTCATTTGTAATTTCTCCTACAATTAATACTCATTTTGCTTTGATTTTGTAATCATTTTCTTACATCAAATTTGTACGTAAGTATGAAAAATTTTCATTTTATTCTGACAATTCTTTCTTGGTGAGCAAATTCTTATGGCAATGAATGTATATAAGAAATTAGTAATGTATAATATGTATAATAGTATAAATATCTATTCGGTAGCAATAAAATGTTACATTATACTTTATATTAAAATTGTTAGTATATTCGATCTAAAATGCTATATAATGTTTCAGTTTATTATGAAAACAGTTTTCTTAAAAAAGCAATTATTTTTTCTAAATTCACTCTATAAAATTTATTGATCCTAATCTCTAAAATAATGAAACTTATTATGAATCCCGCTTAATAAGTCAAAATCCCAGATATCAAATATATATATATATATATATATATATATATATATATATATATATATATATATATATGCAAGAGCGTTCTAAGTTTTAATTTCTTAAGTGCAGCACCAATAATGTGCTGTGAAATATTTTGAACATTTTCAATAATCAACCTATAAAAATATGCAAAAATTAATTAATTTAGAAAAAATAATAAGATAAGAAAACTTTTTCGTGGTAATGAGCTATTTCTTTTTTATGGAGATTATCCAAATTCTTTGGTAAAGAAAAATGATAAATATTTGTTCTTTTTTATGAAAAACCAAGTTTATATACGAAAGTTAAGCTATTATTAAAAGGTATAAAAAGTGGAATAAATCTTTTTTTCTTATTATTTTTGGACTTTTTTCTTTTTAATGACTTCGATAAAGAAATTTATGAAATTTCGTCTCATATTCTTAAGGAGTGATAAAAATAACTGCTTTCATCAAAAATTGAAAATTGTTAATGTTGTTTATTTGGAGGATAAATTTATTTAATTAAATTAATTAACAAATTATCGGCTTACATTGTTGTTTGCTCATTTTAAGTTCATTTTAAAGAACAAAACTTGAGACAAAAATTTTGCGTCTGCAAAGTTTCTGTAATGTATGCAGACAAAAAAAAATAATGTTTCTAATATTGCGCGGAAAAATAACTCTGTTTACAATCTAAAGCATAAGTTTAAAGACCCAAACTATCATCTCATGCCTGAAAATAAGGAATTAAGATCTTTTTTAAAACAGTTGTTTTATACAGTGCTCACTATGTTTCAAATTAGCATGAGTTCATTTTTTTAGGATTCGTCTACAGTTCTCATAATTTAAAGAGTTTTTTTTTTTTTTTTTTTTTTTTTTTTTTTGAAAAAAGTTTAATATTAGAGTAAAAGAACAAATTCATACATATTGTAATCAGTAACACTTTTTTTTAAGTTGAATTACTTTGTATTTAACTGTAAGACTGTTATCAAGAATGAATATACAAATTATGAATTCAAGTGTATATAAATTAACTGAACTACACGAGCGTAAAAATTAGACTAAACATAACAGAAATCAACTGAATTCGAAAGTGAAAGAGAAATCAAATTAAAAAGTTCATTTCTTAATTCATTCTTCCTGTTGTAGAAGATTCTATTACTTTAGCTTAGTAGCTTATACTAAGCCCTTTTTTAAAGGTTGGCTGCATGAGTTTATGCCACTGAGACATCTTGTGGGACATATTGTGCCAAACACAAGGTTTATAATATACCAATTATTCACTATGTGAGAAAATGCTAATTTAATTTCATATGCCAAACATATAAATATGCTAATTTTGTACATATTTATGTCAATTATAAATCGTGAATTTTTATAATAGTTCCTGAAGACTGGCTTAATTAATGGTTTTAAAATCTGCTTGGGAAAAAAATAAAGAAGAAATGTTTGCACGAAACTTCACACGTATGCGAAACTAATTGTATAAGGAAACAGAATAGGTATTCGCACTTCACGCATCTTAAAATGAAGAATAATCATACACACACATACATGCAATGCTTACATTTTTCTCACTAATATCTTCTAAATATAATTATCACTTTTTTATATATAAGCAAACAAACATCCTTCCCAGATTTCACAACCTTCTTTTTTCGTTTTTTTTTTAATGTTTAGATGATGCCTGCGCATTTATGTGAGGACGATTGACACTTCTGCAATTCAAATATAATCGCTACAATTAAGTCTAACACAATAATCACTTACCGTTCTTGTGTTCCGCTCCAATGAATAAGTGGTATGCATATTTTAATAAAAAACGAAAACAGAATTATATTTTTAAATGTAATATACTCATATATATGTGTGGGTGAGTATATATATATATATATATATATATATATATATATATATGTGTGTGTGTGTAATATTCCTTAAGAAATCTGTATGTTAAAGGGGCTGAAAATTTATGATAGATAATCTTTTCAATCTATTGCTTAAACACTTATTCACTAAATAAAACCTTTTGATGTATACATTACAAAAACTTAGTTAAAAGCTCAGTGTGAATAAAATGCAATGCCCTAAAAGCATAACGAATATTTTTTTAAATCTATTTTACTATATTAAGCATCTCAAAATAATACAAGAATGGATCTTCAACTTTCTATTGATGATTCTCACGAACTTTTTGACCGTTGATGTTTCGTTTTGAGTTCTGAATCTGCCCAAACCCGATTTGTGTAATAATGCTTCAAGTTAAATAGACATGAGCACTTGGATCGTTACGCAGAGAGTGTCAAGTCTGGTCTTCGTCACTTAATAGAGATTCAAAATTACAAGATCAATCTCCAATAATCCCTGTGTAGATTGTAGAGCAACATTTACAATTAATTAAATCTTTTATATAAAATAAATGACAGAGAACTCTTGAGCGATATTATGCCAATGCTTACAGTCAAAATTCTTTCTCATTGCATTTGATAGAATAATTTTAAGAAATTCATCAGTAGCAAGTAGAATATTTAAAAAATTATTTAGAAATTTTTAAGGGATGCTCACCAAAACAATTTTCATCACAGAATAAATGGTTGAAAAAGAATGCGAAGACATTACCACGTATGGAAATACACGCTTTGAAAATTTTCGTTCTTCATATCTATTGTGAGTTAATAAGAAAAGGCACAACGTATGCTAATGTCACGCGGGAAAGAAAGAAATGTATGTAATAATGAGTAAACCCCACCGCCTCTAATCATGTGACACTTTTGCGGTGTGAAATCTTTAATCGCAAATATAATGTTTGGGAAGACGAAGAAGTTTATAAATACGGCAGAGACCGATATTTAATTTCAATACATCAAAAGCAAGAATAGACGAGCAACACGTCTCTGTTGGTAGCCTTAACCCTAAAAGCGACTTCCACATCTGAAATCGTTTTTAAACATCTCAAACTTTGTGCAACTTTCTAGCTTTTTTTTTTAAAGAGACTTACAAGGACTGCCAAGAAATTGCAGAACAATCCATTTCAGATACTGTATTATATCAGATAAATACGATCATACGAGATGTGAGCCGCATTCTTGTTATGTACACTCCCCAAAATGAACTGTGATGCAAAAGTTTGTTTATATCTAAATAATGGTAATTTTTATTGCATTATATATCCATAATTTCAATTTTTTTTCAAAAAAGAAAAAAAAAAGAACAGTGTCTACATCATAAAAGAAAAAAAAAACTATTTACTGAATTCTCTCAAAATATATCCCTAAATCAAACTAGTTATGAAAGTTTAGAAGTATTATGATTTTTTTTGCTTAACTTTATGTTAGGTTGAACATCTTTTTGAAGTGGTTTTTTATGAATACAATTTGCCGAAAGATTTGCTTCTAATATATCTGCTTCAGAGAATTAATTTAATTGACTTGTCTCGAAAGCGAAAGGAATAAAAAATTACCCCTTGCCATCTTATTATTACCGTCATTAAAAGTTGACAGCTTAAAATATTCCAAATTATCACTGAATAAAATTAAGCTTGTTACGTTTCATGCATATCTTATATTTTAAAATGAAAAAACTTTAAAATCGTTTACTTTAATATGTAGACATATAAGTGTACCAAAAAACCCTTTTATTAGTGCTCATGTCGTTTTAAGTAATCTTAAAAATGAACGTATTTGTACGAACTTTCATAATAATAAACTAAAACCCTTTATATTTTATATAAAAACATGGGACATTTTAACAAATAAAATTTGTGATGAAGTTACAAATTATGTTTATAATCATGTTTTAATGTATATCATACAAGCCATGAAATTTGAATGTTTCAGAATTATTCAATAGGAAATTGATTATTATTTCAGAAATTGTGGGGAATGAACATCTTTTTTACACTTTTTCTACGTGTGAAATCTCTATTTATTATTATGTTGTCACAAAATGTAATTTTGAAAGCTAAAGCATTCAAATAAACATCGAAACATATATTTGTTAATGGAATACATCTGAAATTTTTATTCGCTGATACATATACTTTGTCAAAAAAGCGAAAATTAGAAGAATGCATTTAATTTGTATATATATATATATATATGTGTGTTTTTTAATGATAAATTAGTTGCATAACATGATTTGTGTTTCTTAATGATAAATTATTTGCTTTATCTTATCTTATATATATATATATATATTTGGATACTGCAAATTCTTCAATAAAAATAAGAGAATAAAAGTCATATATATATATATATATGTAGTTATATCATTAAAGAAATTTTTAAGCATATATTTACTATTAACAAAAAAGCGATTGTACAAAAAAAACAGATGACTTCTTTTATTCTTTTATTTTTATTGAAGAATTTGCAGTATCCAAATAACTAAAATAACAACATTCTTCTGGTAATTATCTCTAGTTATGAGAAAAAATTTCAACATTCAAAATATCAGCTTAATACTACAATCAAACAAAATTTTCAAAATATTTTAGTGTTGATGACATTTTCTTATTTAGCGAGTTAGATATTTAATTAATCCTAAGTGATAAATTAAACAGAATATAATTAAGGAAAGAGAAATTGTTTTTTGATATTGTACATAATTAGCACAGATCTGTGATAATTGATAGCGAAAACATAGAATGCATCAATTAACATGCATAATTAAATATGCAAATAAAAAGGAAGTAAAGGATAATGTTATAAATCTAGCGTTATTTTTTTAAGTATTGAAGTAAAATTTAAACGAATTTAACAATATCAGAATTTTAAAAATTGTTTATCTTTAAAGATTATCATATTGTTTGAACTGAAGTAAGTTTTGTTTTTAGATATATAGATAGATCATGAAGAAACTATTTGGATGGGCACGAAATTGTTATCTTCACGACAAGTCTAATAAATATAACACATAAAATAGTATCACACTTTCTCCCACATCACCGAGGAACCACCACATCACCCGAGGATTTTTCGATCTACTTGCATTGGCATGCAACAGTCCTTATTAAACTATGCAAAACCTATCGGTAGAAACAAAATTTGGAAACATGACTGAGATAAATTTTAGGTAGCTAAGCCGCGGCGTCTTCAACGAGGAAAAAAAAAAGAGTAATTTAATCAAAATTTAAGTAATCTCCACCTTTCTTTTAAGCTAAAAGCAATAGAAATCATATTGAAACATTCAAATATCTTTTTAAGTAAAGAAAATAATATTTGTATACAGAATTCCCTCTGTAATCCGACATTTCCCTTTTCTTGCTTGCCTGTAATCCGGCGTTTTTCCCGCAGGCTCACAAGTCAAAGAATATTATTTTATGCATTCTACTTCAATGGATTAAAGTAGGCTGTCAATTCAAAACAGAGCAATATTTGTATCTTATTTATTTGCGTGTTTAATACTTTATTAGTGTAGATTGTATTGAATTATATACAATATTATGTAGCCTTTACTGTTTAATGCATATTATTATTAGTGGATTTTCAATAGTTTGACATATTCGGTAATCTGGTAGTACTCTGATCCAATATCTGTCAGATTACCGAAAGAAAAATGTACATAAATAATTATATATAAGCAATTAATAATCAATAGAGCTACCTTTAGATTTGTGTCGTGTACTTGCTTTTAGGTACATTTTGCACGGAATCCGCTGCATCTATAACTTAAAAAAATTATAGAGTTCTTATTAATATAACATCGTATACATTGAACATAATCATAATTTCTAAATTCATTAAAACAGGTTGTACCAAAAGATCCGACTTACTATTTAAAGAAATTTACTTTTAAAAAGGGATAGTTCTGCAGCGGAAACTAGTTACAACAACAGATGGAATAACTCAAACAGTTGTTTTTCTACGGTATGTTTCTGATTATAAATGATGCTGCACAACGCGTAAAAGATTAAAAAAGGATTTAGTTATTCGAAACGGCAGATCCCGTGAAAAAAGCGCAATATGTCGAGTGGTATATCGAATCGACTTTGATATTCAAACGCAAATTATAGAACGACATTCAGAGAAACACCACCATCGCAAACGCTATAACAAATTTATGATAACGGGAAGTGTGGATCATAAAAAACTATAAAGTCGCCCTAGTACTAGAGAAGAACGCGTAAAATGAGTACGTTAAACATTTTCTAAAAAAACCTAGAAAAACAATCCGAAAAACATCCCAAGAGCTGCATATGGCACGATCCACGATACACAGAATGCTTCACACACGATTACAACTTTCAATCTGTATCAGATTCTGCATACGTTAATCCGGATGATTATTCGAAACATTTCGAATTTGCAGTTGATATGCTGCATTATATGGAGAACGATGAACTTTTTCTGAATCGAATACTGTTTTCTGACGAATCTACTTTTCATGTTTCCGGATAAGTAAATAAAACTCGATTAATGAGTAACGCTCGATTTCGGGGCTCAGAACAGCCATACGTCGAACGTGAAATCAAATGTGAAGGTCATCGTGCGGTGCAAATTACTTCATTGGACACTTTTTTTTCTAGAAAAAGATTGTTTCCTTAAGTACATACTTAGATATACTCGAGATTTAGACATTGGCACTATTGTAAGAACTTCAAACGAATATCATTTTCCAACAGGACAGTGCATCTGCTCATTGAGGATCTACTATAGTCCATGAGTTGTTGAATAACTCATTCACAGCGTTGGATTAGCAGTGATGGCCCCATACAATGGCGGCCCCGGTCTCCTGACTTTACTCAACTAGACTTTTTTATTTTAGGGTTTTGTAAAAGATGCTGGAAACCGAACAAAAGTTAACAGCCTCGGGGAATCGAAACAAATTATCCAAACAGATGTTTCCACTGTTGATATTAGCATGCTAAAATGTTCGTGTATTGAACTGGCATACGTCCTGATATCGTTTGTGCTACGAAAGGATCTCATGTGGAACTTTATTAAAGTAGTAGAAAAGAGCTTTTTAATTTATTCCCCCATAGTTGTAAATATTTTTGTTAAAGGTCTATTTTTTTTAAATAATTTTTTTTTAAAGTTGTACTGACTTTTTTGGGACATCCGGTATATTAACAGTTAGAAATGTTTTGATTTTTTGACTCAAATTTCTTTCAGTATTTATACTCATATTGCGCAATATCTAAATTTTGTGAGTATTTCTTACAAAAGTATTACGCGCAATATTCGTAGGGAATAACCTCATTTTATAATAAAGAAAATATCAACACTGTGGATAAAGTAGAATTTCAGGAATGTGTACCAGAATATCCTAAAATCATATTTTAATAAATATAGATACAGATGTTTTTCTCTACGGTGTGGTACGTTTGCTGACAATTTTAAAATTTAATTTTCTAGCCTCATATTAATAAAATTCTCATAAATAATATATCTGTGGTATCAGCAAAGTATCCCCTATTTTTTAAAATAAATATCTCAAAATGTAAAATTTGAAGCATTTTAAAATTTCAGCTACTTTAAAGACGGCTACTGTAGCTGCTGAGATACAATAGTCCTCTGTTCCACTATCATTTCTGCAAAAATCACATTTAAATCTTCTGATTTCTTCCATTTACCAATGATAAAAAAATTGTTATGTATTGCTAAGTGGAATTTTCGCAATTTTCTCCTACTGCTGCATAGGTGCTTAATTCCTTGAAAAATAGGGGAGGGAGTAAAATTGTTTCTAAAAGTTTTGTAGAAGTAACTCATGATCATTCTTATAAACCGTAATTTCTTACATTCGTTTTCATTCTTTTAAAGGTGAGCGCCAAAAAAACTAGTTCTTTTGCTAGTAGAGGCCAGTGTCTTTCATTAACATGTACTAACATAATGTTGTTTTGAGAAAATGGCATGAACAAGATGCGTGGGCATAAAATAAAGAATATATGGTGTTAAGTTCAAAAGACTGACATTATACGAGTAATTCATTAAGATTATAATAATTACATTTAATTTCCTTTAGGCATATTTACATTGCTAAGATGTATTTAATATTTTATCGTCTCTTATTATTTTAATACCTAATCCGTAAATTTTTGTCTATTTTAATAATTTTTCGTTTCCTCGTATTTTGATACTTACTTTAATAATTGGTTATTATGGAATAATCGTCAGTTTTTATTCTTTTTGTTGATAACATTGGCAACATTTTTGCAGCTCAGGATGTTTAGCGTTTGAAAATAAAATTGCAAGAGGAGTTTGAAGATGGTATTTTCTTATTATGATAGTAATTTTTTTCTGGTGAACCTAGAACTCAGAAGTACGCATACTGTACTTTAACAATAATAAATTTGAATAAGACTACTTTTTCGAGATCTAAGCAGGAAAAAAAAAAGTTCGCAGACATTAAAAGAAAATCAGCAAAAACAATTTCAATTTTCATTTATGTTTACTTTTATTCTCTTTCTTTAATGGAGTACTCAAAAAAGTGTTTGTTCTTATGTTGCTCGAGGTTGGGATATTTTTTTTCCATAGTTGAATATATTCGACATAACTTTTCAACGCAAGTACATAAGACTATTTCAATATCGACTTTATAATTTGGAGCCATGATCACGTGATAAGAACCACACCCTAGTTTAATTTATAACTTATTGATATCCATACGAAATCCTGCAATGACTATGAGAATCATTATTTTAAAATACACATGAGTCCAGAAAAATGAGCTCCAATTCTTGTACTCTACCCGCAAATGTAACTCGTAGCAATTACCGTTAGTTCCAGCTACCCAAAATCCAAAACTCGATTTGGAAAAACTGCAAAACTCTATATAACTTATTTTATTCCAATTATTTTACGAAACAATTAACTGTGATCAAGTAGAACAAAAAAAAACTAAAGTAAAATAAAATTAGTATTCTGCGTTGCATGTAGCGTAAAACAGCAAAGAAGACACTTTTATTAGGCCTTGGAGAGAAATTCATTTGAGGCTCACATAAAATTTTCACATTACTTCCGTACGGGTTTATGTGGATTAATCTATTTGAATCTATAAACAAAAAAATACTCTATGAATCTCTTCACAACTATACTACTTCAACGGGATAAATATTCAGTGGTACACCGCAGCATTTAACAAATGTATCGGTTTTCTTACTTACAAAAGAAATGAATCACAAAATGCAAGATTATAGATATATGAAAATAAACAGTGAAATAAAAAAAAATCATAGCAAAACTTTATTAATAAAACAAATGCAAAATTGTATACTCGAAAATAAATTTAAAAATTAACATTTTATACAAATATAATGTAATAAAGCAATTTAATTTGTATTCCCTTATATTTTGACCAATATAACGAAAAAAAGCTTTGCGTTAACCATTGTTATTATTTCACTAACTTTGAACTATATTTAACAAAAGGAATAAGCAAACTATAATATGCTATTTTATACATTTCTTAAAATTTCATTCCAAAATTCCATGAAAAAAGTATCAATTTCCTTTCATAGCTGAAATTGATTATTACAATTATTAGAAAATTGTAAACATCGAATTATTTGAATGTTTTCGCAGTTTAACATATAATTATTTCAATATTTTTTTTATTTCTTAAAATGTCTCATAATTAAACATTATGTATAAAATAAAAATAAAATTTTATGTATAAAACTAATTAATATAACAACACACTATCCGATCCTTTGTAAAAGTGTTAGTAGATGCATATATACTCTGACAAATAAGTCTTTCCAAATCTATTTACAAACTCTGAGAAAGAAAAGGCTTTTATGGAACCATGACAGAAAATGGTCTTCAGTCAATCTGTCAATCCAAATGGAAAGCTTCGAATCTGAATGAGAGACATTAGCACCTTCAGTGGATAGTTATAATTCTTTTTGCTTATGTTATGCTTGAGTAACACTTCATATGCGAGTGTGGTTCAAAATATATCCTTGTTATGAATGGAAAATGTGGTATTAGGAATAAGAATGGGGTATTCCTCGCAATATTGTCCATTGATCGTTTTCCCTCTTTCTAAGAAGTACTCAAGTGTGATGCCCTTCGCATCTAAGAAATCGTTTTCTGACCGATATGATCTTTATTGCTTCTTTGGAGAACACTCACCGTAAACACCCTATTAGTTTGATTGTTTATTGGTTTCTAGTGCATAGTGATAAATCAAGATTTCATCGACGATGCTAACTTGACATAAAATCCCGACAGCAAATCGATGTTGGAGTAATTACATTTAATTTATGAATCATTGTAACATTTGGTATTACCTCTTAACTCAAGACAGCACACGATTGCAACACCAACTTCCTTGAGGAACACCATGTGTTGTCAATCCACCTTCATACCAAGAACTGAAGCTGGTTTTTGTTTTTTAAATTTTATAAGATAAATTCACAAAATTAATAGTTTGAGATCTATAACAGCATTAGCCATCTGCTTAAGGTAGATAGATTAACTAAGCAGCTTAAAACGCAAATTATTATATAGTGCAAGTAACAACTAAATAACTCGAAAAATTAGAAATAATCATAAATTTAAAATTTCTTAAAGCTGCCTTGCCAAATGCGTACAACATCTACTATTGTGGTTTTGCTATTTTCCTTTTTAAATGATAATGCAATTTTATACAGTAATATCATTCTCAAATGTTTCTTAGATTGCTTTTTTAAAATTAAAAAAATTCAGTTCACCCCAGCTCTTTATATATTTGCATTAAGTACCCGAAAATAAATGTGGAGTTCCCAGAAAAAGTATAATTGATTATAATAGAGCACAATCATAAACACAAAATGAAATAACTGAAACCCAGAGCGAACCTGACTACCTTTATTGCCCTCTTTACTTACAGTAACCATGTTCGTTTTTCAGCCTTTCAGGAAAAACATTTTATTGATTAGATTCGACCAACTTAAAAAAATATTCATTTGTTGATATACTTACCCCATTGACGGAATATCTTTTTAAATATAATTTGTTCTGTTGCCGATATATAAGCAAGGTGTCTAAGACAAAATCCCTTATTTAACTGTTAAACATGTACTGGAATTCATCAAAAGGGACTACATCCATGAAATATAAAATAAGACTCCTATTCACATTTCAAAATTCATAGAAGTTAATACTTATAAGTTATGAATAATTATCACGGTATGTTGTCAGCTTGGAAAACTGGTGAAATAATTATTGACATAATTCCTTCACATTCATGAATATGTAGAATAATTCAATTAATCAGGGCTGATTGCTGTCTATGTTTAGTTTATAATCAATGCACCAGAAAATCCTAATCTATTCATTACAGTAAAGGTCATAAGTGTGTCTATATTTGCTATAGGATATAGTCTCGAAATGTTCTTAAGGAATTATTCTTTACAAGAGGGAGTCATTATATCACTTTGATGCGAGACATTTCTTCTGTTAGATTACCAGAAATTTGGAAATGAAAAAATGTATAACATTAATTTGCTTTTCTTAAGCTGAAAATAATATAAGCGGATGTAAAATTAACTTTTATGAGCTTACGTAGTTCCGTTTATTAGTTGTATGAATAGGGTGAAGTAATTTGATAAGTAAACCATTCATATATAGCGCTAAACTTTTAATTAACACACAAGTGATCATCAAAAGTTCTTATACCATAACTAGTGACTAAGTAGAATGTTGTTTGTAAAATAGATTAAATAACTTACCAGTAATAAAGCAAGAGTATGGAAAGTAAATATTGTTTAAATTATTGAGAAACTTATAAATCTAAAAATTGGCTTAAGAATAACATACATATTTTATAGTTTGTTGCCTCAAATTGTCGTAACATTTTGATTATATATGCCTCCCTTTCATGAACAGAAAAAAAATTAAATTTAGAAGGATACTTGTAATCAAGTTTAGAGGGTTGGTTACAGTTTCTTGGCAAAATTTGAAAAATATATCTTCCTCATAACATTGTGAGAAATATACGACTGGAGTAGTCAGTGATAAATTATTGTTCCTATTTGTAAGCAAAAACATGATAGAGCATATATATTCTATTGTAAAAGGAAATTTAAATGAAGTACAGATTGAGCGGCGACATATTTTCAAAGTGGAGTGTTGTGGTATTTACTGTAATAGTTTTAATTTGTATTATTACAGAGCAAATAATGAAAGAAAGTATTTACAAATGTAGATATCCTCAAGAAGACTGAATTATGTTTTATTTCTATATTCAATATATTCAAAATTTAGGTTACCAAAAACACTAGAAAATTTTAATGATAATATTTTTCTTAATAAGAGCTGCTATTTGGCACTAAACATCAATTTTGTTATAAAATATAGAATCATTTATATTATTTTACCCATATTTCCTTCACTTGTCCACTAGGAATTTGATCTTTTCTTCAGATTCGTAGGTGAAAATGTCCAGTTAGAAGAATATTTTTAATCAATTGGATGAAATTCTTATTGACCTAGAAATGACCAATCTGAATGAATGGTAAATTAATGCCATCAAATATCCTCTGTGCAATTTTTATGTTTTCTATGTGAATCGATACATATAGCTTCTATCTCACTAAATTTTTAGTACAGTTTTTATCGTTGTTAATGGTTTTATAAAGTGAAACTCCAAGGTAGAGAGACGATGAAAATGCTCTTCATCTTCAACATCAACACAAAGGCAGAAGGAAATACTTTTATTTTTAAATAAATTTGACTGTGTTAAGAAAGGTGCATGGTTGATCAAGAAAAGTGTTAGGTATTTGTGAGTGACTCTCTCTCTCTCATCCTATTTAATGTAAACTATAGGTAGGATCTATTTGGTCCACTCCCTCACCCTCATTCAGTAGTTCTTCACAGCTGATCACACTTTCCATTTTCTCCTAAGCAATGGATCGTTTCTTTCATTCTCCCATTTCCCTCCTCAGTTCTCGTATTGTTTAGATTTAATAACGTTGCTCTTAAACTACATGTCTAGTACATCTCAATATTTTTCCTTTGGATTGTAGTTCACAGAAAGAGGCAACACTACTAGAGGAACCTGTATTTCGACCACACTACACAACAATGGACAATAATATAATATACATTAAAGAGTAATATACATTATATTGAGATATAAGGTTAATTTCAAAAGTTATTTATAATTTCTTATCATTATTGGCTTAACATTTTTATTTCGTCTTTGCAATATGATCAAATGCGTCGGTATTCCCCGAGTGTTCCATCTAGAGTCCTAGCTTTACAATACATACAAACAAGATACTTTCACCGCGGCCACCAATTTCAAGCAATCCTCTCTCTGTTGGAGAACTAATTCCCTCTTGTGGGTATTTGGGAGTTGTATGCGACATCTTCCTACTTTAGTTTATTATAATAATAAGCTCACTAAAAATAGAGTCTCTTGGTCGCCGTACAGTATATCCAGGTACAACTTAAAATCTATAGAATACTTTATTTTGCAAAATGAAAAAAGAATTAACAGAAGTTTTATAGTCTTTCTTTCTCATCTCTTCTGTACCTTGTTATAGGAACCACTTGCTATCTGTAGGTTGCAAAGTCTCCAATGCCTTTCCTGATTACTCCACTGTGATAAAACTTCTAACAGATAAAGTTTTTGTAACAGTTTATATATATTTAAAAAAGTTGAGAATTCATAGTTTTTACTAGACCAAATCTGGAGCATCTGTCTCTCTCTCTGAAGGAACATTTATTCTTACTCCTAATAAAATCTTTTCAATTAATCGCATTCTACTAACACGGTTCTCAGCTTTTCACTATGGTAAAAGTTTCTAGTTTCGCTTGAAGGATCAGTGCTCCGGCATATTCCAATTAGAATTATTTCCCCCTCATACTTCTTTGATTGATATTCAATACGAACTCTTCTTTGGAGTATCTCTTCATCAATTTCGTTGGTACCCGGAACATGATCCTCCTCAGAACCAAACAAAAATGAAGGTGGTGTTCGAGTTATGAGTTGAGTTCTGGGTTTTTTTTCTGCCTTCAAGCTCTTTTTGAAGCATTGTCGATTTTCTCTGTTAACCCTGTTTTATCGATTATGCCTGTCTTCTAAATCCTTCTTGATTCAGCTTCTCTGCTTGCCTTGATAGGCTTGATACTTCCGTCAGCTTATTTTGTATTTGATTCTATATATTGAGCATTATTTCATCTTTTCCAGCAATGCAGATATTTCGTTCCCTTTAGCTAACTTCTCATTTCCTTCTTTTCCTTTCTCTGACTTATTCTTAAAACCCTCTCACTCTTCATTATCTAAGCGTTCTCTAACTATTTAGGATTCATCTCCAGTTATTCATTCTGGTTTACCAAAATCAAGATCTAAATTAAACAATATTCCGTTTTTCTTTTTCAGTTCAAAGAAACTATCCATATCAAGAACAAATCGTTTTCTCATATGACGATCATATGATGTCATATGTCATCGTATGACGATCCTCTTTTAAGAATTCGTCTATCTTATATGACACTGAATTATCTTCCCAAACACTTGGATCAAAAATCATATTTTTCTTTTCTTCAGATTTATTATTTTTATATCTCATTTGACATTGAATTGCATTCTAAAACACGAGGATCAAAAACACAATTTTCGTTTCTTTCGAAATTTCCTTTTTTTTCGAATCTCATCTAAAATTGAATTATTTCCAAAGCGGTTGGATCAAAATAAATACTTTTCCCATATCTACCTTTAATTTAAATCACATGTGCCCTCCCAACATTTAAGTATCAAATCTTCGTAAATGGAGAGGATTGGTTGTTCACTAGGAGTTAAATTATTTTCGTTTCTTCCTTCGAAGACTTTTTTCTTTCCAGCAGGAAAAGGAGGATGAGGGTGGAGGGCATTTTGCGGTTCTTGTGACAAAGATTTCAATGGAAGGGGAAGTTGATCTTTGATTCGTGGGAGACCGTTGTTTTGGTACCCTTAAATCTGTAGTGATACTCTGTTAACTCTAACCTCTTTTCTTGGTTGAGGGAGAATCACAAAACTTTTCTGCAGAGCTTATTTTTCCCGGCATAATTTAAATGTTACTTAATGTCAGAAAATTTCCTCTATTTTCAAGTAGTTTCTTTTTCAAACAATTTATTCTCTTTTGAGCTTCAAAGTTTAATCTATGTGATTTATCTCTATATTCTTCAACGAAAAGAAACCGAATCTCAGATTCCTTAGAATCGATTGTATTATCTAAATAATCATTATGAATAAGTTGTTAGTCATCTACTATTTTTTCTTAAGCCACAATAGACTCATTTCTATTTCAGAAATATTTATGGTTTCATCATTTAAGGGTCTCTAATCGTTATAAGCTTTCTTAAATGAAACGTGTTAAGTGTTATTCATACATTTCATTATTTCCATTTTTTACTGTCATTATTGTTACTGTACTGAATATATTGCAAACAAACCCATATCAAATAATAATTATGAGAATATTAACTCACATACAATTTGTACTTTAGTAAATGAAACACCTTATACCTTCATCGAGTTTTTTTACTAAATCATTTTTATTATCTTATTTATGTATTTACTATATATCAAGTAAATCAATATGAAATACTATTTATGAGCATATATTCTTCACTTACAATTCATATTTTAGTAAATGCAGCACCTCATGTCTTAATCTTATGTTGATTAATTCATGTTTTTCTTTATTATCTTTGTTATAATTGTACTGAGTATATCAAATAAATCAATATCAAATACAACTTATGAGCATTATGTACTTCGTATACAATTCATATTTCAGTAAATGAAACACCTTATGTCTTCATCTGCTCTGATTCATTCCATTTTTCTTTTTACTATCGTTTTTATGATTTTATTGAATATATTCTAAAAAAAATTATATCAAATACAATTTTTGAGCATATATACTTCACATACAATTCATATTTTATTTAAATGAAACACCCTGTTCTTTCCTATTAGCTTACTTATTTTTTACTATATAAAAGTAAGCGATATTATCAAAGAATGCTTTTCGAAATTAAGAAAATAACTAAATACTACTATTCAATTATAAGCCCTGATTATATTTCTTAAAAGAAAATTATTTTTTACATTTTTATTCAGTTCAGAAAATTCATTAATTTTCCGTCACATACATATATATATACATTCACTTCTTTGCTTAAAATTGCATTTTTTGCAAATAGGAATTTGATCTGTAAAAGAAAACGAAAAATTAATGCAATGTAATATTCTAAATGTTTTGAAAAATTAAAAAGAGAAAGAACATATCTGGATTCCATAATCTGAATTGTAGAATATATATAGCGTATAACAATTAACAAAGGTATTTATTTGTCAAATGAAATCTATTTCAGAAACAAAATATGAGATCGTTTCCCCACTTATAAAGGAAGTCAGTATTAAGACTGCTTATAAGCTTGATAAGTTTTTAATCTGTATTTAACAATAAGATTTTTCCCTACGTTATTTACAACATAAAAATTTAATAACTAAGTTCTTAATTTAGTTAATTGAAAATTGAAAAAATATCATTTCATTCATTTGAAAACTCACAACCAGCTAAATTAATTAGAAATATAATTAATTTTAAAATGTGTTTATTTTAAACATAATTAAAATTGCAGTAATTCCTGAATTTTTAAAATTTACAAATTAATTAAGATGCCATTTTGAGACAATATACTATCAAATTTCATTTACACAGAGTTATTAAAATGTTTATTGATTATTTTGTTTTGCTTCGAGTCATACGTTACTTAAAACAGAATTTTAATATTAAAACATTATGAGTTATATGTACACTCAAAGACACATAAACAAACTCGTTCTATTAATGAATTATCTGATTATAAGGAAATTTCAAAAATGTCATTCGGATCTTAAATGCTAATTTTTAAATTTTGACGACAAATAATAAAATAACTGAAGTTCTGGAATATAAGGAAACAGAGAATCCAAAATGTATAAAAGAGGAGATTCTAATTCTAGATTAAATCTTTTATTAGAATTTGATTCCTTCTAATAAATTTGAATTTATCGATGAAACGAAAAATATTCCCACCTTGTATGAGCAGATGTCACCATTTATGAGGAGGTGTATAATTGAGCAAAAGGCATTGTGGTACTTTTAAAGAAGTTAGGTGCCAGATTTTGAGACGTTAACTTCGCAATTAATTCACATTTGGTATTTTTTTGTTAAATAAAACCATAATAGACATAGCGAGCAGGTTTCATAGAGTAATTTTCAGAGTAGGAAGACTTAGATCAAGAGAACATATTGAACCACGCTTGTCTATCCAAGACAGACGTAAAATTACTTACATATCAATTTTAAGTTTTAAAGTAAAATAAAGGTATTTTTTGCTTAACTTGTCCTTGTGAATTTTGTTTCAATTTTTTTGTTGTATTTTATAAACCGCATTGTATATACGAGAGCTTTTCAGAAAGTAAGGAACGTTTTGGAATTAAAAAGAAACTAAGTACAAGAAAAAAAATTTACTATATACATCAGAAATAGTGACTAAAATTCTACTTTTCTACATAGTTACCAAATAAATTGAGGCACTTATCATAGCGTTGGACAAGCTTTGAAATTCCCTCGTCATAGAATTCTACCGCCTGCAGTCTCAGCCACTCAGTGACTCTCACCCGCAGCTTCTTGTCGTCGTCAAAGCGTTATGTTGCTAGCCAGTTCTTAATTCTCGGAAACAAGTGAAAATCACTAGGTGCAAGATCGGGACTATAGGGCGGATGAGGGAAAACCTCCCATTTTAATGAATTAAGGAGTTCTTGAGTGCAGTTGGCAGTGTGAAGTCAGGCATTGTCGCGCAAAAACGAAATTTTGGACGTCAACTTTCCTCGGGGCTTGTTTTGAACTCTCTCCTAAGGTTTGGTAGTACCGTTCAGAGTTTGCTGTGGCACCACGTTCGAGAAAATCAATCAGAAGCACACCTTGCCTATCCCAAAACGCAGTCGTTATAATCTTCTTTGGTGACAAGGTTTGCAAACATTTTCTTGGTCTTTTGGGGGAACTTGTGTGCCCCCACTGCATGGACTGTAATTTTGTCTCGCAATTCACGTGTCTCACCCACGTCTCGTCGCCTCATCACCAGTTACGATTCGATCCAATAATGAATCTCCAAGTCTGTCGTAGACCTCCAGAATGGTCAAAGCTGCCCCCATTCGCTAATCTTTATGGTGGTCTGTAAGCAATTTCGGCACCCATCATGCACAAAATTTGCGGTAGCCTGGCTTTTGTGTGACAAGTTCGAACAACAAAGTCCATGAAACTTGTGAAAAACTAAGCGAAATCTCAGTTATTATGAAATGGCCGTTTTCACGAATCTTTTCATCAACTTTAACGAACAGTTCGTCAGTCACAATGCTAGGGCGTCCCCTCTTCTCTTCATCGTGAACGTTAGTTCGGCCATTTTTAAACTGAATGCACCATTTCCGGATTGAACTTTCATTCATTACGTTGTTTCCATACACTTCACACACTTACCAATAACTTTCCATAGGTTTTAAGTTTTTTGCCAACAAAAACCGTATCACAGATCGCACCTCGCAACTGGCGGGATTTTCAACTGCAGCGCATATTTTAAATTTGAATATAAAAAAAACGGGTAGCGTGGAAATGTTCTCGTTGGGATGGCTGGACTCCGACTGAGATGCGGAGCACGCAGACACCAAAATATACGTGATCGACGCTCAGACGGAAATGTTCCTTACTTTCTGAATGGTCCGCGTGTATATATATATATATATATATATATATATATAAAGAGAGAGAGAGAATATATATAGAGAGATATATATATTCTTTAAATTTTCTCCTTTGACTTCTAACCACAAAAATACATAATGTAAGGTTATATTTATTATTATTGTGTTTTTATGACCTATATATATCAACGAAGCTACTGCAACTTAATTTAGTTGTTTGGCATTGCATGACGTTAAGCATATAGTTAATAAGGAATTAGAGAAAAAACGTTATAGAAAATTGAAACATGAAGTAGATATGTAACATAAGTGATCAAAATTGACTTGTTTTTTAAGTTTTATCTTTGAAATGAAAGTTTAATTAAGACTCAATAAACGTAGTTTTTATAGTATATTTTGTAATTTTATAAGATCTCTTAACATTTCTAAATGTGCACAAAATATTATCCGCTGACAGAATTTATATCTTATTTTATACCGTATGTGAAGAAAATTTCACAATACTTTTGATGTTATATAAAATCTCAAATGACGTTCAGGTAAGAAAATCTAAGAAAGGATTTTAAAACAAAATTTTTTTCTTTCAAACAAGATTACCTCGGGTCTATTTCGACGTTATTTCTTGAAGAAGCATCCGTCATGCTCTGTGATTTCAGAACCAAGATATAAAATAGAAGAACATTGTCACATATTCTAAAATATAATTGGAAAACTATTTCTTTATAATTATTCTTCTATAACCATTTTTTTCAAAATATATACAACATATGAGATATTATCACATTTGAATTCAAAAAGAAGCTAAGATGTTTGTTATATATTTATATACTGATTCTACTTATAATAATAAATTCAGCATGATTGATCCGTTTCTTAAATAAAAACCGAAAAAAGGCAATAAAATGCATATTTACTTTAATATTTATTACGTGAAGAGATTTAATTTCGTAAGCTATTATATAATTCATTATCTTTACATTTTAATTTTATTTAATAAATAAGTTTTCATATCATGCATTAAGTTTAAATCTAATTTGATACTACAGGTATTTCGAGAAATTATTCTTTCGGCTTACAAAAATTTATTTAAACGAAGCTGGATTATGAAAGTAAAAGTTTCGAAAATTCTCACGATTAGGTTTATATCTATTCTTTTGCAGTAACATATAAATTTATAAATTCTCTTTGTTAGCTCACGGAATATTATTTCATTTTTGTTTACTCTCATTCAATTAAACTTATCACTTCCATACAGTATTATTTTTAGAATCTCAATTTGAAATTTTAAATTCAAAATTTGTATAAAGTGCAAAATTTGTAAGCCCAAAAAGTACAAGAGTTTTAAAAAAATTATTCAACGGGTATTTAAAATTACCTAAAAACGTTTTTGATATCACTAATTAATAAATCAAATTTTATGATACTAAGTAGTATTGCAAAGTTTTAAGTATTTCGCCACATAAAATAACGTGTTTATAATTTTTGTCTGAAAGCAACACGAACTTCGTCCATATGAAGTTTGTAATTACAAAATCTACAATAAAATTTTCTTACGCCTATGAAATTAAATTTGCTCATTTTGTTTACACATTAACAAGTGCTTTTTTCAGTTATTCAAATATGGCCTTTTACAATATTTTGATTGATTTCTATCTTTAAATGAATATTTTAATTTTAACATTACAGAAATTACATTATAAAAATGCATTGGATGTATCGCAGTATAACATTCTGGATGTATAAAAGATGAATGTACCATAATATTAAATATGCTAAGGGAAACTCATGAAAATAATGTAAGTAATTATATGAAATTAATGTCAAAAATACATATATTTAAAAATTTATATCTTTAAAATCCAAAACCATTAAACAATCAAAAATTGTTCCAAACAATAAATATTTTTTCTGAATTAAATTATTCCTACCGTTGCAATTAGTAGTGGCATCAAAATGTTACTAAATTTAAGGGGATCAAGAAAAAAAGTTAATGTTATAAAAATACTAATGCCACAAATAAATCATAACATATTCATTTTTTTCCATTAATTCACAGTGACTCTCAAAATAAAGTCTTTGGGAAGCATTTTTTATCCAGTTTTATTTTCAAACGTGCGTTTCTTCATTCGTATTTTTTATATCTTAATGCATACAAGATCATTATTTTTCCGTAAGCAGATATTTTAATGATAACACCACAGATAAATGAGTTACTGGCAAAATTTAAGAGAAAAGTATGATTAATTTATTATAATAATAATTCTTCTCCATGATTTAACATATATTTTATGCTTTATTAACTTCCGAAATATAATTGAGACATCATTAAAAGTCTTTTACACAAGCTTATTTTTTTAATATTATATATTTCGAAGCAATATTTATTTTAGCTCCAGACAGATTTGAATTTCTTAAAATTCTCACGCAAATATCTTTCTTAGAGTTTTTCATTTATTTATTTTCAAATTCTTCAAAAACTGCATTATTTCTTCTCTATTGAGTCATAAACAAAATTCGTTCAAATCACACTGATTGGAATGTGACCGAAAAGAAATAGAAGTGCATTATCGTAGCAATTATATTTTGAAATTATTTTTGAAAAATAATTTAGGAATCATTACATAAATACGATTACCAATAAAGAAGGAAATAATCTTTTTTTAAACATCTTGAACCATAAAAATGAATCAAATTTTTAAATAAAACTGAAGTTAATTTTAGGAAAAACAAATAACGAGTATTACTGGTGTATTCCTCCTTGAGGTTCTGTACACAAAAAAGAATTTGATGATTATCTTCGTTTTCCTTCCATATAAAATTTATTGTATAATAATTATTTTTTGAATTATGCTTATTTCATTATAACAACTATCCATCATTTCATAAAGGAAATTCAATTTATTCTTATACATTTAAAAATATTAAGTCTTATATTTTAAGTTAAAAATTTACCAATCATTTTAAAAACCTTAAAATTATTTCATTAAAAAAATTTTTTCAATGTGCACTAAAAAAGAGAATTAGGTGATAAAACTTACTTTTTTCTAATTAATTAACAGATATCAGATATTATGCAAAGAGACAAGGTAATTTATAACTAACTTTTAATTTATTGATTACAATAAATATTTAATTCTAAAAAGGTTGGATCGTTTCAGGAAACATGTTATGTTTGTTCAACCTTCATTAATTCAGAACAAGATGTTCAAGCATGTTTGTTTTGTAAAAAGTTTCGTAAGATATCAGAGAGAGTTAATATAAGTGGTCCTTAAGCTTCTTCATCTTTAACACGTTCTCAGTTATTTTGAAAAGTATATTATTTCCCATAATTATATTTACATATCGTAAAGTTTTGAAAATTATTGATGCATATTTTTATCAGTTAATTATTCTACCACACGGAAGCAACCCGCTTGAAATTTATGAATTCCTTGAAGCCTTTATGTTTTTGAAACATCGATCAGTGTTTTGTTGTATTTTATTAAGTTGAAAAAGAAAGAGAAAAGCTTCAAAAAAAGAGATTATATTTTTATAAAGCTATGTATATACTTTTTGTTTTCTTACAGAGTTAATTTTTTCTTGTACTTTTAATCCATTTTAATCTGTAAAATTTTTGTTTTATCTTGTTTTAGTTTTTTTTGACAAATAATTTTTGTGCAGATTTTAACTATAACTTTAGTATTTAATATAGCAGTATTGTATTTTTTTTATTCCAACTTAGGAATATAACTCGCTGCCGTCAGTTTTCATCGAGCCATTTCGAACTCTTATGCCACTAAAACCCCACAGTGCAGCTAGGACTCATGCACTGTAAATCTGACGATACTCAAAGTCCTCCTGTTGCCTTGATGTAGATTTAGTTTAGTTTTTATTAACGTCGCACTAGAAGCAACACGAGGGTTATTGGCAACAGACCTCGTAATTTTGAACCACGGTTAAGTGACGAGCACAACACCTGAGCTGGCATCCCCCTCTCCTAACATCCACACCACGCCAACGGGAGGACTTTGGACCTCGAACAGATTTAACGTGCATCAACCCCGGCTACTTGGCGGGTCTTTGGCGGCCAAGGATCGAACCAGCGACTGAACGAAAACCGCCGGTCGCTAGTCCACGACCTTGACCACTAGGCTACCGCGTCCCTGGCTTGGTGTAGAAGCTTGGAGAGGAAGATGACCGCTCAGGTATCGTCCAAGTCACTTGTTCAAAATTATGAGCTCCGATTCTGATACTTTTTTTCTCATACTTTCGCTTGGTATTTCATTGTTGTTGTTTTTGTTATGTTAGTCTGTACCCTTTGATTTATCAAGCTGTATTACTGATTACGAAGATGATTAAACATGCTAAGTTAAATTATTACTAAGTCAATCAAATGACAAAGTTATACGGCTTGATTTCTATTTTGTTCATTTTTATAGGATTTTTTTTCTTTTAAGGTATCGCTTGCTTTTGTTTTCATTGCATATTCTTCTTGTTATTAATCTTTTTCTCCATTTGCTTAAAACTAAGTTCAATTTTAACTTGTAATAATTAACAATTTTTATAATTTTTCTTTGTATTTTCAAAGACTTATTATACTTATTAAACATTAAATAATTAAATATTTAAACTTTGATTATTTCTATATTACAATATGTAATAATGGGTTTTTTCTAAATTTTTTTTTTTTTTTTTTTCATTTTTTCAATACATATATATATATATATATATAAATATATATATATATATATACCCAACGCTTTTTTTACACTATTTTGATACAACATGGTTCGCCAATATATTTTTTTGTTTAATTCTTTTCTAGGAGTGCTAATACCCCCCCCCCCAATTTTTTAACTCTTTTTTTGACAGTATAATCAGAAAATGATCAGTTTATTCCTACAAATGTGCGAGTGACTTGGTACACTTCATGGCTTTTCTCTATATTCAGGATTTGCGGGGAATATCGGAATTTCATAATCATTTTTTTTTTCCTTTCATTTTATTGCACTTCAAACTGAACACAGCATTTCGTTCTTCAACCGTTGTCATAGAAACTCGAGTTACACTGGGAAAAAAGGGGGTCATATATAGTGACATGAATTTTGTGTGCAGGATATCAAGAATTATATAAACAATTTGAGAAACTAAGAAAATAGCTGCTAATAACAGACTTTGTTACAACAACAACAACAAAAAAAAGAAAAAGAAAAAAAACAACAACAGTGGCAGTAAATAACGAACGAAATTCTTCATTTGAATCAAAGCCGAATTTGTGCTAGACATATATGACACATTTACTGATGATAATATTTTTGATCCAGTTCGTAATAAACGTGCACGCTTATTATCAAGTAGCGATGAATAACTGTTAATTAGTATTTTTATTTCTAATTTCAATTTGAATTTTTATGTGTTGACAATTTTCACTGTTCACTAACTTTAATTCTTTTTGCAATAAAAATGAATTGTTTTTGTTTTATAAATAAGTAACGTGGATTTCATTATTACTTTTCCGCACGGATTTTTTTGGAAATTATTTAGATATTTTTCATCTTACACGATTTTTAAGTTATGGAACATATCCCAAAATTTACCATATGCCGCATGCATTTCTTACACAATTTTTGCACGGTTTTCTAAGGAACATATCTGCTGTGTAAAACACGAGTTGACAGAAACATATGGAACACTGAAATCGAAAAATAAATTTTTCAGCGTATATATTTTTGGAATTAATAGTTAGTTTACTGGAATATTTTATCAGTAATTTCGTAAATCAATTTGATATTTTTTTTGTAACTTGTGCACTCCAGATGCAGAAAAACAGAAACGAAACAGTTTTAACTGTAAAACCATATTTTATCTATAAGATCTACACATTATCTCCCTGTTTGCTTATTCATGTCAATGTTTGTTTTCTGTCCCTTAAAATGTGCAACGAACATTGCCCTTTTACTATTGCTTTCCTAAAGCAGTAAATCATGGTCACACCCAAATTCGTAGTGCAAGGTTTCTTTTCTTATATTGCATTTTTATTTTTATTAGTCTAACCAACCGCTAACGGAAACGCATATAGTATACGTACATATTTTTGGATGAAATACGGGGTGTTTCATATTGAATGGGATAAAAAGAAAACATGATTGTGAACGTTGTAATTAATATATTTAGAAAATTCAAACTTACCTCAAAATAACATTTATTCAAGTTTCTACAGGTGTTCAATATGTGTCCTTCCGGTGTCGCGACAAATGTCTACACGGTAATTAAGCTCCTGCCACACTCGTGATAGCATATCCCCTGTAATGGAGTTCAACACTGCAGTTATCCGCTGCTTCAGTTACTCTAAGTCCTGAGGAAATGGACGCACAAACACGTTGTCTTTAACGAAATCTCAGAGAAAAAAATCACAGGGCGTTAGATCTGGTGATATCAGCGGCCAATGAAGACATGTCAAATCCTGTGGCCCAGCACGGCCAATCCAGTGATGGGTAGACGTTCGTTCAGGAACTCACGTACATTTTCATACCAATGTGGGGGAGCACCATCTTGCTGCAAAATGAAATCAGGAACAGCTTCCTCCAGCTGGGGAAACAACCACTCAAAGAGCATGTCTTGGTAAATGTCCCCATTAATCGATTTTTCAGCAAAGAAAAATGGACCAAAAACTGAACTGTTTGATAAAGCGCAGAAAACGTTCACCTTGGGAGAATCACGCTGATGTTTTAATGTTACATGGACATTTTCCGTGCCCTCAAATCGCAAATTATGGTGATTAACTTTGCCACATAAGTGGAACGTGGCTTCATCGGTAAACACCAGTGTGTACTCGAAATCCTTCACGTCGAGCTTTTCTTGAAATTTCACACAGAAATTCTTACGCAACGGTTTGTCAGTAGGTTTTAAAGCCTGCACCATCTGATATCTGTACGGCTTGAATTGGAGACGCTTCCGTAAGACACGCCACACCATTGTGTGAGGGAAAGCCAGTTCTGCACCTGCACGTCGCGTTGATTTTGAGAGACTCCGTAAAAACGAATCACGAATTCTTTCAACCTCTTCGGGTTTTGTTTCTTTTCATCCTGGGCTTTTGTTCTTGCATAAGCAGCCGATATCCTGGAACTGCTTCACCCACCTACTTATGTTTTGCCGATACGGTAGTTCCTTACGAAATTTTGTGCGAAAATGTCTTTGCACAACAGTTACTGAGGAGGTTTTGGCATATTCGAAAACGCAGTACGCTTTCTCCTGAATGGGCGACATTTTGTTTTACAGCGCCTCTAGCGGCGAGTTCGTCATTCGATAATTTTTCCATGTTGCCAAATAAAACTTGTATAATTGTAGTTGCAGAATAAATTTGTTTTGTCTGAATAAATCCATTATGACAGTCATACTGCGCTATTCTTTTTGTCCCATTCAATATGAAACACCCTGTAGTATACATTATCGGTTATCAAAAATATATCCAAGTATTTATCAGATTTTTTCGCGAATGGTAAGTGATGCTTTTCGGAAAATGTCCTGTATCCTCACAAAGAGGCAAATCAAAGTTTCATTTAAAATTGGTAACATTTTGATAATGAAAATCGCAAGAGAGTGCTCACGATTATGATACAAATTTATTTAAACAAGAAAAGGTGTGATTGTTAAAATGTTTCATCATTGCTGTTATTTCACGAGATTTATTAGTATATCGATATTAATTAAAATTTGAATACATGTTAACCTTTAATAATCGAAATTACTGAAATGTTCTATAATTGCTTTTGATGTGAAATTAATAATTCTATTTAAAATAAATAATCCGTTAAACTATAGAAGAAACCAACACCCACTTCAAATATACTTTTGATTTTGTATTAGAAATATTTACTACATGCCAATAAAACAAAGAATTTAATTAACCTCTTACAGCTTTTATACCTATCACCATCTTATTATCCTAATAATCCAATACACTGCTTCTGACCAATTACTTTCCAAAACATATGTCATGTTGCAGGATTTTTAATTATGCCTGTTAAGGGATTACAGAGAATAAAAGCATTTAATGTTTGCATATTAATCGAAACACTATATTTTGTAATTGTACAGATTCTTTTCATAAAATATATTTCAAAAGTCACTGCAAAAAAGTTTTCAATTACTGAAATCTTTTTGAAGTCATGTGGGAAAATATATTTCCTAAGCTATATCAGCATTTTCAAACAAAAATTAAAGAATTAGTTTTTAACCTCTGACAGTTTCATTCCAAGAAATATGCTTCCTTTATAATTAAACTAGTGCTTAAGAAAGCATCATAATTTGAATGCATTTAACAAACCGGTAAAAATAATACATTTGTTATATCAAATTAATTTTTTAAATCGATGCATTCTTTTAAGTCGAAAGGAAAGAATTATTCAAGAAATTTGTTAATTCTCAAGGATAAATTTTAATATTAATTAAATAATGAGAATTTTTAGGTTGTAAAAAACTTTATTTATATTTAAAAAATATGAGGATGTGCGTCTTAAGGATATGCTTAAATAATTTAGAGAATTATGTAATCTCCCCATTTAAACAAAAATCTAAAAAGACAAAGCTTTTTTTTTAAAATTATATTGAATTAAAACATTTAATTTGTGTTTTTTTTTCTGATACGGAGTGCAGACTATCATAAGAAAATCGTAAAAATTAAATTAACAATCTACATTTTTATTTTAAAATAACTCATCAAAATTATTGATAATATACTGTTAGCCTCTACAATTGAACACCATGGAGTAAGGAAAAAATAAAACAGATATTTATAGAACGTAAACAGTATGGCATGAAAACAAAATGATTAAATTTGAGAGCAATTTGGGGGTTTACAGGGATGCTAAATTAGTAGATACAGCTGACACCCATGGCAGCTAATTTGACCCTTACTCGGTTAGGCATGGAGTCGAATTGGGTTTCGATGACAGATACGGGCAACTCATTTCATGCTACTTCAAGTCTATGCCACATTTCTTCAACCGAATTAACTGGAGAGGGGTAGCGGACCAGTTTTTCTGCAACCTATGACCAGAAGTTTCCAACAGATCTGGAGACAATGCCAGCCCGGGCAACAATCGAATACCCTGTGTATCAGGGAAGAACAAAACACGACGTGAAACATGTGGTCTTGCATTGCCGTATTGGAAGATAGTGCTTGGAAGGCTTCGAAGGTAAGGCACAACCACTGGACATAAGATGCCAGAAATGTACCGAACTGCATTCAAATTACCGTCGATCCGAAGTAGAGATGCGCGTGTCGTATACCAAAAGGCTACCCTGTTAAAGATATCTTATCCACCAAGTCCAAAATATAGGGAGAACAGTTATTTAAATATACATTTATTTAAGGTCTCTACGTGCCAATCACACATAAACAAATAATTAATTCTATTTTCAACTACACAAGGCTTCCAAATAGCCCATATTACAATTTAACCCGCTTTTGCGGTCAGAAGAACTAACCCGCCTTACGCGGTCAGGAGAACTAACCCGCCTTACGCGGTCAAGATCCAAGAGCATTCTCAGAAAATATCCATGAACCCGTGCGCTCTCACTTACACGAGACAAGGCGCCTCTTGGCGGGATACGAGTAATTTATTTCCAACATACCCAAACCATCGCACCAGGTACAGGGCCCCTATCTCGATATCGAATGCAAGCAAGTGACTCGGAGCCTCCATACACGTATTAAGCCATCAGAATTCTACACGCAGAACCTTAACTTGAAATGACGCCACTCCTGTATCCAGATTTGTCGTTCGGTGTACCTGAGTCTCTATATCTCTCTATGCTGCATTGCCAAGGGAAACCAAATTAATGGTAGCCGTGCTGACAGTCCACAATGATTAAAACATCGTCGCACCGTACGAGCGGATACTAGACTTGCTGCAAATATGCCCATTTCCTGACTAATGGTCCCAGATGTGGTATATGGTTTTGCCGGGCCGAACTCATAATATGTCTGTCTTCTCGAGCGTTTCTCATGGGAGGACGTGAAGATCTTGCACAACATTCAGAATGAGCGTTAACAACCCATTGATTCCATATTCGCATAGCAGTGGTTGGATTTTGATAAGTGCGATGGACAATATCACGGAACAATAAACCACACTCTCGATAGGCAACTATCCTACCTCTATTGAATTCTGAAACTTGCTAGGAAGCATTTCTTTTTATTATTCGAGGCATGACACTATATTCAGAGCAAACTTCGACCTCACAAAGCACTTTCTGAATTAGAAATCCACAACACAACTTTTCTTTCATACAGTGCTTCAGATGTCGTTTCTTTCTCCTTCATCGTCAAAGGTTCTGGAATAGTAATCGTATCCCAACCACTTCTTCATTTCATGTGATTTTGAGGTTCGTCAGATAATTCCTTTTTGGTGTTGCAATTTTAGTAATCTGCTGCTTATTTATTCAGAGCATTTCAAATGAAATCCTAAATAAATGAACAAAATTTAAAAAGGTTTAGCAAAAATGTTATATTATGTCTCATTAGATACGCAGGAAAAGTTTTCTTTGTTTACAGAAATTTCTGGTTTGGTTTTAAAATTTCGTTTCAAATTATTTCCCCCTTTTTATCATTATTTCTAAAATCTGATATGTTTTCCAATAACTGTACAAATTATTGAATTTATTTTCTTCTTGCGTTTCCAGGAAAACTTAGACAGTAGACATTCAATAAGCTGGATCTCTTTTAAAATGAAACTACAACATATTATTTTCTGTTGAATGGACATAAATTTATTTCATACACACATAACAAACAAATATCATAAACTGAAAATGCTAGAAAACCATTTATTAACCATTTAACTATTTTGTCTCATGTAATTATTTAAAAAAAAATTTAAGACAGAAACTCACATGTGGAATGTGGAAGATTAACAAAATTTTCTAAATATGCAAGCAGCAAATAATTTCAATATTATATATATATATATATATATATAAAAGTAATTTTACTTACAAAATGTATAACTTTTCAAGAATAACCTATTACTGCCCTTTTTTATCAACGAACTTTTAAAAAATGTTAAATTATTAAAATTAATAAGTTTACTTAACAATATTAATTTGTTTTTCTAAATTTCAACATTTTATTTATTATATAGGCTACTAAAAACAATTAAGAATAAACTAACTAATACACTAACGTACTTTATGCTGATTATATAATTGAAACCAGTTTTATCATAAACATTTAAAAAATATTAACAGTTTCTTAGGACGTGTCAAATTTTTTATCAGATTATAAATTTAATAATTTTGACATCAGTTTTACATAAAAAAATGGAATAAAAATGTACATGGAAATTTATTAGATGCTATATTTTAAAATATAGAATTATCTTTTAACTTAATATATAAGTGTTAAAAGTTTTTTTACTAATTTTATATTATAATTCAAAATTGGTTTTAAAAAATATGAGTTTCTACAGTCCCTATGAGTAATCTTCACAAAAAAAATTAAGAATTCAATAAAATACTTAAGGTTTCGTCAAAAGTTATAATATTTTGAAACTCCAATAGTTTTTGTATTTCTTCTAAAAGCACATAAAAATATACAGACAACAATTGGAAAATATAAATTTGATCATTGCGCGAGATATTCCATTATTTTTCCTTTTGTTTGAGATTTCTTAATAATATAATTAAAATATATTGCGTAAAAGCAAAGAAAATTATTTCTACTTAAAATTAATGACATTCAAAATTTGTGTAAAAATAATTGTAATTTAAAAAAAAAACTAGTATATATTTCCATTACCTTTTCAATAATACTATGTTTTTCACCCTTTAACTTTTACATTAAAAATTCGAGATATTCTTTTTATTTATATAAAACAAATGTTTTATCAAATTTTTAATACATTTTGAGAAGAAAAAACTTTAACTAGGGGAAACCAAAATAAATTTTATTTAGATATAAATTCTTAGAAGTTTCTATCTTTAAATTTACAAAAGGTGTCTTAAAGTTCCCGTACTGTGTTTGCGGATTACTTATACAAAAACAAATAACATTAAAACAATTAATTTTAATGCTAATGGTAAAAATGTACCTTTAACATAGTGCAGAAAAACAAATTGCTCAAAAAAACTCGAAAATGCTTAAAATTTCCACCCTTTGTTTGGAGTCAAAGCTGAATTAGTTTGTGCATACTTTGTAAAACACGTTTCATGTATTTAAACTTCTTATATCCTTTGAGTAATGACAATTTCTAAATCATCGATTAATTTGGTATTATTTTCATAAATTTTACTAGAAATATCTCCACAGAAAAAATATGTCAACGAATGCTCATATCTGGAAAACGAGGTTTTGGGGTCAAAAAACAACGCAAGAACCTACACTAGTAATAAAACAACGGATGTGCTACACAAAAGGGGGGGGGGATATATTCATTTCAAGAAATTTATGGCCCCTTGCCTCCACAAATGGGGCGGAAAATGTGAACTTTCTTTTTAAACGTTAATTCAAATTTTTTCATCGTTATATTTATATACTTTTCACTATTAACGTAATGATAATTGTTTTAATGCTTGTTGCTTTTGTATGTGTTCTTTTTAAACTAGGTGATGGGATTCTTTATAAAAGTAGCACTGTATAGTAACATGTGGGCTTAATTTAGTTTAACGTCGCACCTGAAGCAACACGAGGGCTATTGGCGACGGACCTCGTAATTTTGAACCTATGTTAAGTGACGAGGACGACACCTGAGCTGGCACCCTCCTCTCCTAACATCCACACCACACCAACGGGAGGACTTTGATCTTCGACAGATTTAACTTGCATCAGCCCCGGCTACACGGTCGGTCTTTAGTGGCCAAGGATCGAACTCACGACTGAACTAAAACCGCCGGCCACGAATCCGAAGCCATGACCACTAGGCAACCGCGGCCACGCAACACGAGATCTACTGGAGATGGAAATCCTAATTTTGTACCTCGGTTAAGAGACGAGTATGATACCCTTAGCTGGCACCTCCCTCTCCAAACTTCCCCTCCCTCCATCGGTGTAAGCTTCCACTTGATTTCAAAAGATTTAGTGTGATTCCGCCCCGCTACATGGCGGGTTCTTTAGTGGCATCAGGTCTCGATTAGGGTTTATGATTTCCCGGGTTTTTTCATTCCCGGGAATGTAATTGTCATTCCCGGGAATACATCAAAATTTAAAACAAAATTAAAAACAAGTTATTTTTAAATAAAATCAATAATAATTATATAAAATAAAAATACATATAAAAATTTAAAAATTAATGTTTATTTATATAATGAGCTAAAAAATACAAAAAAATATGTAATAAACTGATTATTCATTCTTAAAACAGGATTTCAGAAAGCTTAAGCAATTTATACTTTTATCACTCAGCTTTGTTCTAAGCTTTGTGACGAACAATCCTGCAGTAGAAAATGCTCATTCGGCTTCAACTGACGTTGGAGGAATTGTTTTTAAAGCCTCACATAGTTTTATAATGTTTGGTGATGGGTTTTCAGTCGAGTCAAACAACTGCATCTCTTGTTTCATGATTTTGTTGAGACTAGTACTTTTTTGGTTGAACAATATAAAACTTTTCTTTTAGAGTAAATTGCGTTCTCTAATTTTTCGTCCAACGTCATAGGTTTTTCTTTCAAAATCTCCATACTCTCTTTTTTTGAATGTGAAGAGTTGGATATTGAGTCCTCTTCTTAGCAGAATAGCATTATCCCTATCAATTGGGCTTGTCTAACCAAACAATTTTTACGAGGCAACCGTGAAATATCGACTGTAACTGCAGCTGCTTCGTATTTTCTCCCAAAATTCGGGTATAGCATTAATTCTGTTAAATTAACGTTGCGTCATTCATTAATTCTTTGCATTAGAGAATATTTCATATTTTTCGCCAATTCTGAATTTTGTTCGTTCAATTCTCCAATAACGAAAGAAAATACACCTTCTGCAGTTAGCAAAGTTGCATTTCGACTGCATAATTTTTGTAAGCCAATTTTTAATGGCTTTAACCCAGCTACAATTGTAGTCACAGTTTCAAACTCTACATTGGTCATCATTTGTTCTTTAATGTCAATTAATGCTTTTAAAATTGCTGACTTTATTTCTAAAAATCTTTTAAGCATTGCCAACAAACTATTCCAGTATGTTTTAGTTTCCAAACAAACCATCTTTTCACAGCTAAACTCTTCTTTAACATCTTCTTCATTAACTTCTTCTTTCCCGGGAAATCCCAAGAACGAAGTATAATTCCCGGGAATGGAAAAAGTACAGAAATCTTATGATTTCTCGGGAACCCGGGTTTCCGGGAAAGAAACCCTAGTCTCGATGAAAACAACGCCAGCCGTGAGTTTGCAACGATGACCACAAGAGTGGTCATCGTTGGTCAAAAGGAAGGAAGGTCAAAGGAAGGTCAAAAGGAAGGCTAATGAGTCCTTCCTTTTGATCTGAAGAACATTTTGAAAAACGGGAACGAAAATATATTTAATCACATTAGTGCGAATTGCTTCATCTATTTTTTATTCTTATTCTCTCGAAATCTTTTCTGAGGATTTGATTATAGCAAGAAACTTTATTTAAATTTTAATTAAAAATATTTTTATCTCAGGAATGGATATTTCATAACCTTAAGTAGTAAGTTTTGCTATTCTTACGAAATTTTGATTAAATATGTACTTTTGTGTGGTATGTCTTTTTATCTTTTAAAAAGCATAGATTTTTGAGTAAAATTTCATAAAAAATTATGAAGTCTCCTAATGTTATGTTAAAGTATATTTTTTTTTAATTATTATTTCATTTCATTGAAATATTTTTATAACAGAACAGTTACAAATAATTGAAAGAAAAATTACATTTAGAAGACAAAATTTTAATAAATTAAATTTATCAACCGAATCGCACAACACATGCAACAGAAACGCTCTGTTCGTTTGCGCGATCACGCGTTATCATTTTTTTTTCTTTTCATTATGTACGAAAAAAATACCTATACACTTGATTAAAATATTTAATTAACTTACTTTAGAAAAGTCATTAAGAGATTTTTTACTGAAGTGGAAAAATTATGAATTCTATATTTTGATTGAGTACTTGGCTTTTCTCTTATTGTATTTATTAAAGTATTACACAAAGGTCAATTGCAAGAAATTTAATTAATCTTTCTTAAAAATACTAGAGATATAAAGCGAATTTGCAAAAAACCCTTAACAATTGTTTTCTAATCTTCATTAATACTCAATGAATAGAATAATATAAATTATTGGGTAATATGCAAATCTGTTAATTCAAATGATTTTCTCAAATTCGCAAAGGATGTCAAATTATTTAGAAAGAACTAGAGGATTGTTTTCTGAATCATATATGGATAACCTGGATCTTAATTTTCAAAGTAAAGTAAGAAGAAACTGACTTAAATCGCTTTTCTTCATCTTGGATATTCTGACAAAAATAATTTAAAAGACAAAATCTGAAAAAGTTTCGTTTAAATTTTATTCGTTTTAGATTTTACTTATTCTGGAACTGTACATAATTGGTTACTATTTATGAAAGCAATAATTTATTTTCATAAATTTTGACATTTTACAAAAAATATATCAACTAATTAATGTAATTTATTTGTCATGCAGTTGTGATATATTATGCTGATATATCGTAATTTCATGTAAAGCAATATCAACTTTTATTCTATGAAATTCCTCTTATTATAACTCAATAAAAAGTAATAAATAGTGTTCTATGCTAAGAATTGCAAAGAACAGATTTAGCTCATCGAGGTGCTAATATTTTTGTTTATTAGTTACTCTATTAAATATGAGAATTAAAGAAAACGATGAAATATTGAAATGAGCAATAATATAAGATACATGTAATTAAAATTAAAGCAAACCATAAATTATTTAAGCGAACATATTTAAGTTAAATGTAATTAAAACGTAAAAGTGAAAGATATACGAGGGCTATTTTTTTTTCAACCTCCGATTGGCTATAATAAAAAGACGGGTGAATATAAAAAAATAATTTTATTACCAAAAGTAATGTACAACGAAGGTCACTTCTCTACATAATCACCTTGACGATTGAAGCATTTGTCATATCTGTGAACAAGCTTTGCAATACTCTCTTCATAAAATGTTGCCACCAGTGAATTGAAGTGAGTTGTTACAGTTTCTTTGAGCTCCTGGTCAGTTTGGAAGAGCTGCCCCCCCCAAGCCACTTCTTCAATTCAGGAAGAAGATGAAAGTCACTTGGCGCTAGGTTGGGACTATATGGTGGATGTTCGAAAATGTCCCATTTAAATTGCTCAATAAGCCGTCTGGTTGGGGAAGCAGTTCGGCCATCTATAAACTTTCGACACCATTCACGAACACCACAAATCACTCATAAAGCTGTCTCCATACACTCGACTCATTCTTCGATGAATTTCCGTTGCACTGTTCCTTTCTGCCAGCAAGAAACGAATAACACTTGGAGGGAGAATCAATAGAGGCAGCCATGTTTACGTGACCAGTTCAACAAGAAAGGGCGTGTTGGACACGGCGATGACAAAGGGTGTATAGGATATGACAGTAGCCTACTGCGCACACCAGCTAGCTGCCGCATTCCTGGTCTTCATAGTGTGCGATCGGAGGTTGAAAAAAAAAACAGCCCTCGTATATAAATTATTAAATTCAATATTCTATGAGTTAAAAGTAAATAAAATTTAAAAAAAAATGATAAATTGTTTAACTGTGTGTATTTTAAGCTAAATGGAATTAAAATTTAAAGAAAGTAGTAATATATTAAAATGAATGTATTTTGTGCTAAATGGAATTGAAATCGAAAGAAACGATAAATTTTTAAACTGAATATATTTCACGCTAAATGTAATTAAAATTATACATAATTTAATTTAATACATGTCATTAAAATTGCATATTATTGAATATAATGTAAGCTACATGTAATTAAAATTAAAGCAAATGATAAATATATTTTAAGTCAAAGCTAACTAAAATTAAAGGAAATGATTAATTATGAAACTGAGTATATTTTAAGCTAAATGTACTTCAAATGAAATAAAATAGTAAATTGCTTAATTGAATATAAAAGAGTATAGAAAAAATTTACGTTAAGGCTATGGATAGAACAATAAAATTAAGATATTTGAATAATATCCTAGTTAAAAATTAAAATTATCTAGTGTTTATATCTAACATTAGAACCAAAAGCATTAAATATAATTTAAAAGAATATAGAAAAATTTAGCATTAAGTCTATAGATAGAAACATGAAATCAGGAAATAGAACATGGTTATAAAAAAGTCTAGTTAATATTTTAAAAAAATTGAAAAGGGATCTGTGGTACGCCAGTTTATAACCTACCTAAAACAATAACACCTAGAGGGGCTAATAAGTATTTACTTCTTAACCAAATCCTTTTCAGTAACTTAAGTCTTAAAAAATACTAACGGAATTATCAGGTTAACGAATTCTTGATAACAGGATTTACTCAAATCCTAACATAATTAATGAGTAATATAAAAACAAAAGAGAGCAAAAGAAATTCCCGACCTGTAAGTATTTTATTCGATTATAAATTAATATAAAACATTGATTTCTTAACATTTCTTTTGTTCTCACAAAAAATCCTAACACATAATTTCATACTTAAAAGACAATTTAATCAATAAATTTGTGAACCATAGGTTGCATCAAATATTATTTATCTTCAAAATTGCAATTACAAAAATCAATAAACTTTCTTTAATAATTAATCTGTATCTCTCACTTCCTTCCTAAATTGTTTATATTAGATTTAAAAATACCTTAAATATTCGAACAAAACTTTATTTTTCAGAAGAAATTAAAAAAAAACAAGTTTAGAATGTATATATTTTACGAAAAAGTTTGATACTATTCAGAATAATGTTTTGATATAGGGGTAAGAGTTTTAAAAACAGAAATATTTCTTTAAAAAAAAAAAAGGATTATCTTGTCGCAATGATTAAGTTTAATAAAAGATTATAATATAGTTTTTCTTTCTATGCCTTTAAAACATGAAAAGAATATCAATTAAATTTTCAATATGCTACAAAATATGTAAATCGTGGAAAATTTCATAAATTTACCACATAAAATATATGAAATAAAATGACTTAATAAATGTTAACATATTTTATATAAAATTTAATAAATACTTTTAGATAAATACCTATTAATTTTTTAAAGGAATTCTCAATAATTTGATTCAAAAAGAAAAAGAATAGATGTTTATTGGAAAATCATTTCTTATTTCTAGTTAGAAAATTTTTTTCATCTCGAAACAAACTACAATGATTTCGAGGTTTTCGATTCTGATAATATTAGCAGATAAAATCCATTATAAAGATTTATTGTTCTTTAGTTTGAAAGAAATGTATCTACAAATTGCTTCTTCTTTCATTTAAGAATAAAAACAAAATGAAAGTTTCTCGAGTTTATCTATCAGAAACAAAATCTTCCGATATTGTCCAGTTTTACAATTATTTTCTTACAAGTTATGACAAGACAGCTGTCTCAAATCCTTTTTGATAAAAGATGTTTCTATTAACCTTGTTTTAAGTTTTACGTCACAACATGTGTCGTACGTCAATTTCTTTTCTAACAAATAAAAATAAAGTTCAATAAAGTTTTGTAGGTATAGTATATATATATATATAACACATCGATCAATAACTCCCGAGTCTAACATTGAAAACAACATTTTTTTTGCAAAATTTTTTCTTATTCATCAACATAACACCTTTTGTTAATCACCTTTTAGGGTGATACAATCATTCCAACGCTTTTCCAAATCTTTTTTTTTTTTCTCAAGAAATCTTTTTTGTTGCGAGTAAATAGCGATAAACAGCTTTCTGAATCATCGACTCGTTGCTGTTTTTGTTCCATCGAAAGCAATCGCGGGGCACCCACTTGGAAAAAACATTTTTCACTTCACTTCAAAAAACCTTTTTCAGTAAATACACTTCCATATGATATCTGTGTCATCTCAGCAATCTCAAGGAGCTTCACTTTACGATCTTTCATTATAATTTTTGTCACTTCACTCACATTTTCCGTGTAACGGCTTCCACAGCGAGCGTTCCGCGTCATTTGTGTCGGTACGACCACGTTTAAACTCTGCAAACCACCGACAAATCGTTGCTTTTGATGGACAAGAGTCCGGGTAACATTTTTCAATCCATTGTTTTGCTTGCACGGTGTTTTTACCCATTAAAAAACAATGTTTTATCAGAACACGAAACTCGGTTTTTTCCATTTTTTAAACAAACTACAAAACGACTTTACTCCAACCTCGATAACTCAGCTGTTTCTGGTCCGATCGACTTAAAATTTTGACACGTTTCAAGCAAAGGTTAGTACTCTAGAAAGACCTGGTTACTGGTTTACTACGAGCGCCATCTCTGGGTTAGTCTCGGGAGTTATTGATTGATGTGTTATATATATATATATATATATATATATTTCTCTATGTAATTATAGATAGATTTCTCTTTATAGTTTCAACAAATGTTTTTTTTTCTAATTCGCTATTGTTTTACATAGTTTATGGAAGCAGATATAAAAATATTTTAAATTTTTAAGCTGATTGTCTAAAAAGTAATGAAATTTATTTTTGGTACATTGGTTAATTCCACTTTATTGTCAATTTCACTGACACTTCAAATGTTATTAAAATAATAGGCTTAATATTAGTGAATTTTTTAGTCCTATCTTCACACAATTCTATAATTTACAATACGAAATTTCTTCTCTCAGATTTATCGCATTATCTTTAAATAATGTATTTTGTGATTAACTGCGTTTAATAATTAACAATATCAAATTATCGTATAGTGGAACATAAGAAGCCGTAATCAAAGAGGATTGAAATAGAATTGAATGACAATAATTGCTTATATAATCATTTGATGCTCTAATTGAATTAATTGAATTTAAACAATTATTCTTACTGTGATTTAACATTCAATTAAAGAATCCACGTACCTGTAGACGAGGGATATGATGGAGTATTGCCCACATTTGGACGGATCTCAGTCAAGTACACGAGGGTAACACCTGTACTGGCACTTCCTTCTCCAAACTTCCACTCCATACTCGCGGAAGGAACTTGGAACATCTATAGAATTTAACGTAAATCCACTCTGGTACACGGGGGGAGAACTTTAGAGGCATCAGGGCTCGAACCCACGATAAAAACAACGCTGGTCGGGAATCCGCGCCCATTACAGCTAAACTACTGCAGCCACGCTTCAATGAATGAGTCTATTTTACCTAATTTGTTCCAAACATGAATATTTGCTAATAAATTCGTTCTACTTAACTGTTTTATATAGCTTTTCTCTATGGTCGTGGTACCTTAGCTGATAGAGAAATAAAATCGTACCCGTGAGTTTTGCATTTGGGTCTCGACGAAGACCATCATGGATTGGTGGTAGATAAATTTCGCGAGATAAATTTTAGATATCCTCACCTTTGCATGCCTTGAATATAGTGTTGATCTCAGTATCACATCATTAAACAAAATTATGAAATGTGGCATCTAGTTGAGTTTAGTGAAACTTCAGTTGAACAGAAGTAGACAATCAAATCTAATATGGTATTTCGCTCTCCTAATTTCTATGCAATATTTAATAAAAATGTTCAGCATCAAATCGATTTAACGTGTAGTGACCTTCGTTAATCTATATGAAGGACTGAGGATTAATAAACTCTAAGATCCTTGACATTAAACTTAAATCAATGTCTAGACGATTGCGACCTTAAAGGTTTCTTCCGATCAAAACGAAAAACTTTAAAAAAGGTGAAAGGCATTTAGTGGGTTTTAATGGTTGATTTTATTGAATATAGAGCATAAAGGCTATTAACCCCTTTTTGATGATTTAGAAAAAAAATCCAATAACCCCTAAAGATGTGATTTTCATTATATAAATTGATTGATGGTTTATTAATGTCTATCTAGAAGCAACCCGAGGGATATTAGTGACGGATCTCGTAATTTTCGAAAGTCGGTCATACGATTAGAACGATACCTGGGCTGGCACTTCTCTCTTCAAACTTCCACAACCAGCCGACGGGAGGAACTTGAAGACTCGGTAGATTCAACATGTATCAACCCCACTACATGGCGGGCTTTTTTGTGCCATAAGGACTCAGACCCTAGACTCGACGGAAACAATGCCGTTCACGAGTTTGCGATCGAGACAACTGGACTACTGCGGCCACTCGAGAAACGTTAAGAGAGAAGTTCAAGTATAATTCTTATGATTATTTTTCATCATACGAAGTTTTGAAATAAATGCTATCAAAGTATGCTTTATTTTGAATTCCTCAATTGTTCAATTCCGGCTTAGAATATCGCTTAAACGTTTATAAAAGAATAATGAAAAAGTGTTATTCTCGCGTGAGTGAGTGAGTGAGTGATGGAGTTTAATGACGCAAATACCAGATAAGGATATATTACACCAAACAAGCTTTAACTGTGATGTAGACATTTGAAAATTTTAGAAAACGAAGGTAAAAAAATGGGAGGAGGGGGATGGTTGATGATAAGGATGTTAAAATAGAGAAGGATTGCTAAGGTGGAGTGCGTCATCCACTTTTAACACAGGTAGTAGTCCCCATAGGAAAGAAATTTATCACTATGATGCATCGGGATCAGGATTCTCAAACCTACCTGAAGAAAGTAAATCTCTAAGTGCTATTCTAGATAATCTAAACTTCGAGTTAGGTATAAGAAGATTAAATGTTCTGATAAAACTTTCAGGAAAACGCATATTTGCCTTTCATCCCCTTCATTTGAGATATAAAGTGCAATATTCATATAATCGAACACAAACAAATAAGGTGATTCAATCAATATAATTTTTTCTTTGTTTTTCTGAGATTCAATTACCTTCGTTTAAGTCTTGAAAACATTCAACCAAAAACTTATTTTTGGCATGTTTAGAATGGCAGGAATAGAATCAATTACTTCTAGTATGAGAGCAAGAGAAAGTGTGAAATTTAATTTCTTCTTGAACTGAATTTAGAGAATTAAAATGAAAAGCTTGGATGTTATTCTTGGAATGAATGTGAGGATAACTTTAATATGTGAGGATAACTTAAAAACACATGCAATGATCATATAAATATTCAATGAATTTGCGTTTTATAAATGTTTATCAAGCTAAATTGAATCAACAATGCCTTATCATAATGAATAGTTTAGTTTTTATTAACGTCGCACTAGAAGTAACACGAGGGCTATTGGCAATGGACCTCGTAATTTTGAGCCACGGTCGAGTGACGAGGACGACACCTGAGCTGTCTCCCCTCTTCTAACATCCACACCATGCCACGCCAACGGGAGGACTTTGGCCCCCAACAGATTTAACGTGCATCAGCCCTGGCTACACGGTGGGACTTTGGCGGCCAAGGATCGAACCCGCGACTGAACGAAACCCACCGGCCGCTAGTCCACGACCTTGACCACTAGGCTAGCGCGGCCCCTTATCTTAATGAAACTAAAGACCCTTTGAAGCTCCAAATATTGATGATTACATCTTTTTAATAACGAGTAATAAACAGGTTTCTATTCCAAACCAATTTTATTGATTGCTTGTTTTTCTAAAAATTGCTTTACTTAGTAATGTAAGTCAATGTTTATAAATATTATTCTTATGAGTAAGTGAATTTAATCAGAAACTACTTTATAATATATTAAAAAGGTCGATTTTTTGTATATATCCTATAAAATTCAATGGTTATCAAATTCTTTATTAGCTTTTTTGATTACGTGATTCCCACCAGTTCAAAAAAAAAAGCCCCGGCGAATTCTTTCCTATATATAACAAATTTCGAATTTTTAATTTTTGTTTCTAGACTCGATTTCCCCCTGTGAATAATTTCCTTTATTTACGACATCTTTGACGCGGAAAAGTTATATCTATAAAATAAGTCTGAAACAAAATTTCTATATGTATCATCCAAAATATAATTTCTTGCTATTTATACAGACATATTTATTTCTATTGCTCTTTTTAGAAGTAATTATGTATTATATGGCTCTTTTTAAAACTAAGTAATTCAAGCATTTTATAAATTACTAAGACAGGGATTTCTCTTCAAGAAGTTTTTAGTAGCCGCGATAGCCTAGTGATCATGGTCGCAGGCTCACGGTCTGTGGTATTTGTCTAGTCGTGGATTCGAGCATTGATCCATTAAAGACCCTACGTGTAACTGGAGCTGATGCACGTTAAACAAATCGAGACTCAAAGTCCTCGGGGTGAGGAAGTTAGAAGAGGGAGGGGCCAGCTCTGGTGTCATCCTCGTCACTTGATCGATGTTCAAAATTACAACATTCGTAGCCAATAGCCCTCGTGTTGTTCCTAGTGCGTCGTTAAGAAAACCCACCAAACCAACCAAGCTAGTTTTTCAAAAACATTAGTGTGTGTTTTGGTTTGGTTTGGTTTTATTAACATCGCACTAGGAGCAACACTAGGGCTATTAGCGACGGACCTCGTAATTTTGAACCTCGGTCAAGAGACGAGGACTACACCTGAGTTGGCACTCCCCCCATCTGTTTGTGTGTGATTGGCTGACAATAGAGTTTATTGTGTGTTTATATTTCTTTAACCCTTGCGCAGATAAAACTTTTATTCAGTCTCATATTTTCGAATTAATATCAGATAAATTCTGAAACAAAAGATAGTGAAAAATTATTTATAATTCACTCAGAGTTATTGTATTATCCCTTAGCTTATTAATTTATTAAATTTCAAAATCAAGGATTTAAAATTTTATTATTGATTTATGTTCTTTATTAACAAGGCGTAACTTAAAGAAATTATTTTTTTATATTCTACGATTTGTCTTACCGAAAAATATAGTTTTTGTTAGAAGATATTCAATATTAATTAGCGCGTTTTACTATAATACAGAAGTTTGTTTTTGCATTTCTTACATATTTTTAAGATCGGACTGGTTTTATTAACATCTCGGTAGAAGAATTATGCAAGCTATTGGCGATGGACCTCGCAATTTCGAGCCTCGGTCAAGTGACGAGGACGACACATGAGCTAGCACCTCCCTCTACTAGCTTTCACATTACGTCAAAGAGAGGACTAAACCTCGGCACATTTAAAATGCATTGGTCCAGCTCTTTGGTGGGTGTTTAACGGGATCAAGGATTGAACCTATTCAGCCTTATTTGCCATATTCAGTACTTACGAGCTCGGCTGTACCGTAAATGCGCTTGTAAATGTGTACATGTGAGGGGGGTTAGTTTAGTTTTTATTAACGTCGCACTAGAAACAACATAAGGGCTATTGGCGACGGACCTCGTAATTTTGAAGCACGGTCAAGTGACGAGGACGATACCTGAGCAGGCACCCCATCTCCTAACATCCACACCACGCCAACGGTAATGTGTGTGTGTTCCTAATCTCTCCTAAGTTGATTGCTGATTTATCTAACTAAGTAGTATTTTGGTTTAATTATTCCTATCAACATTGTTGAATAGAAGCATCGCTCTAACCAAATGTTGCGAGATTTTTCGGTTTGTTTATCCTCTTTCTTATGACCAATTGTGAAAATTCTCTCAAATAGTGAAGTGCCGTACTATACTAAAACTGATATATGAAGTATTGGTACTGTCCATGTGATTTAACGGAATTAAATTCGAAAAAAGGAGACATGTTCTACAGTTCTAAATTCTTCTCTTATACACAATCGGCGTGATCCTTACGATGATTTAGTACAGAGACTATCAAAATAATAATTTGTATGTTCATTACATAACTCGTTCTGGGAGCATCGTTTTCTTAATAAATTTTCCCATTATTTTTGTTTCAGATATGTCTTAATGTAATTGTAAGAATATTACGAGCATTGACATTTTAGCATCATTAATAACTTTCTATACATTTTAATTACACAGAATTTCATTCATAAACAGTTTGCGACAATACACTCAGTGTGAAAAAAAAACAATTTAAGAAAATGAGCAATATTTTATTTTTCTTACAACATTTGTACAAAAATTCTACTATTGATCATATTGTACAATATCATAAATACACATATTAATTTGCTTTTGAAAACAATCTTTTTCCTACTGTATTTATGTGAGGAAAAAATTGAAATCCTTTAATAAAGTTTTGCGCGTCTATAATTTAATTACTCCTGATATTTTAAAATTCTACGAATCATTTATGTTTATAAAAATCATTTCCATGAACATACTTTATTTAAATCTTAATTCTTACGTATTAAAACAGTTATTATTTCATTTTATTCTGCTTTTAAAAAATTTAGGTGAAATTAATAAATGATAAACATTAAAAATGTATAATAAACATTTGAAATAAAAAAAAATAACTATTTAAAATAATACTGATATAATTTTTGTTCTCTATAATGAAATTAGAGAGAACATTCAGGAAAAGTAACAACTTGAGATTAAAAAAATGTTTCAGTATTTTCCGTACAATTATTATGCAATCAGTATAATGTCACGATTAAAGAATAATAATTCAAAAGTTCGCATATTTCTGTAGCAATCACCTTTTTTTAATATCCACTATTTGATGGAAAACGATCACAGTTTTGATTACGAAGAAACAAAATAAATTTCTTAAAGATAAAATTGTGGTTAAAAACTCTTATTGGAAGTATACAAAAATCCACGAATGTGATAAGAAATATGTAATACAACCTCAGTAAAACCCATTTCTTTACTAAACGAACAGAGGTTTTGGACGATCTGTTTTAGACGATACGTTTGTCGTCCTTAAGCTAACATTATTAAATTTTTTTTAAAATTTCTTTTAAGGTTGCTGTTCATCTTGCCTGTGAAAAAGATGCTGATGTGCCAGAATCCACTTATAGCACAAAAAATCTGCATCCTCTTCTTCTAAATCGGCCAAAGGATCCGTGAAAGATAACAAATCAAAGAACGGATTAGTGAAAGGATTGACAGGAATCGGAGAATCTTGAAACATTACAGGTTGTGGCAATAGCTTTGCTTCGTCTAACGATGCTTCACTTTCGTTTTCTTCCCAATCCAATCCGTCAATGAAAGGATTACTTGTATCAATTACAATATTAGGAGTTTCAATAACAAATCCATAAATGAAAGGATTATTTCTCCTGTTGAATATTGTTTCGTATGAATGAAGGGAAAGGGAGTTCACACTGCTGATAGCAATACAATTTTCGGATTTTACAATGTAATCACTTGAATCCATTATTACAATAGATGTATTAGCATTCACGAAACGATCGGCAAAATATTTCAAATGAATTATTTGAAATTTAAATTTTTAATTCCATCATCGAATATTGTAAATAGCTATGAATGACGAAATGTGTGTAAATCACCACCAAAATTCACTACAAAAGGCTTGCTCGAAGCACCACGTACAAGTTATGAAAAATGCGGCTTCAAATTACCAGATTACTATAGTCATCTTCATTCTTCTTAGGTATATTTGTGTAACAGAACATAGTCATTCGCAGCTTTGAAATATTTTTGATTTCAAAGTAACCAACTTAGTATCATTTGATAGTTTGTTAACGTCCCACTGAAAAGTAACACGAGAGTTATTTGTGATGGACCACGTAATTTTGAGCAACTCGCAACTCGTTACTCGCTCAAATAACGAGGACAACACCTGAACTAGTACCTTCTCCAAATTTCCCCACCACGCCAACGGGAGGACTTGGAACCTATATCAGATATAATGTGCATCAGCCCCGCTACATGCCAGATATTTTAAGTTATCAAGGCTTGATTCTACTACTCGACGAAAACAAATCTGTCTGAAAATCCAGGTTCGTGACCAATAGGCTACCGCGGTCACACATTGAAGCCCATACACCACATTTGAAATAAAATTCGTTATAAATGTGGCAGAACAGAAAATGAATGTATCAATTTTGTTTACACTGTTTAAAATCAATATACCGTTTTGTTATAGCAAAAATCATTGTTTAACTTTATTACTGACTAACATGAGTAACATAGCAATATCTTAAGCAGTTCACTTCGAGGAAAATTATAGTTTAGTACTATATAATGAATTATAAATGCTTTTCTCATTATAACAATATGTTTTTAATTTTTTTTTTTTTATATGTGACAGAAATTTCAACTCCTTAGATAAAATATAATTTTATCTTATGAGTCCACAGAAATACGTATTTGTGTGGTCATAATCTTTGAACCTGAAACTAATATTAAAAGTTCTTAAAAATTACTTTTTTTTAAGACCACTCAGTTATATCACTCTATATATTATTTTTTTCTAACAAATAATGATTACTTTACGTTAAGTCTTTTTTTAAAAAAAAAGTATCTGATTTAATCTAATTATTCTTGTATTGAACGTTTTTGGGTGTCTCTTTCTACCCAACACAAATGTCTTAATCTTAACAATACTCCTCCAAATTTTGAGCACCCCCAATATTGGAGTACCATCTCAGGTCAACACCTGAGAGGGTATTCCACTAGAACTAGGGTCAGATGACGGAGTCGACATTTGAGTTGGCAGACCATTCTTTCTATCCATGTCAAGTTAACACGTTTTCAGCCTCAGCTATAGTGACGTAAATCAACCTTTCTCTACAATATTTTAACGTAACCAAGCCTTAAGAACAAGCATTTTGACTGATGTATCTCCAGCCATGAACTCGCGATCGTATTTACTTAGTTACAGAGGTTGTAGTGTTGTGGTGTGCAGTAAAACCTTTAAGACTGTCATGTTTGTTTGTTTTTTTAATTTTTGAAATTTTCAGTTATGAATAATTTGTAATAACAAAATATAAAAATCATGAGACACTAATTTTAAAGTTGGGATACAACTGAATTAAAATTTCTCAGCTCGCCTAATGGCTGCGGTAGCTTAGTGGTCATAGTAGCGAGTTCATGACTGGCATTGTTTTCGTCGAATCGTGTATACAAGCCCTCATGCTACAAAAGATTCACCGTGTAGTGGGATTGACGTACGTTAAACCTGGTCGAAGTAGCAAGTTATCTATTGGGGTAGTGTGGAAGAAGGAGGGAAAGTGCAAGCTCAGGTGTCCTTCGCAACACTTAACCTAGACTCAATATTATGAGGTCCGTCACCAACAGACTTCGTGTTGCTTCTCAGTGTGACGTTAAGAAACGCTCGATAAATCTCCGCTCACGGGCTTACAGATTTTATATGATTATTATTTATAGGTTTCCTTTAATTTCATGTGATTTTCTTTGGAACATTTATTTTGATACATAATTGCGAACGAATTCAAGTAATTAAATTTTTTAAATTTGATTTGAAAGTAAAATATATTTGAACATTTGAATTTCGAATTGTATCAATGTTTAGAATTTACACCTTTATGAGAGAACTTAAGAAAAAAATTTGTTCCAACAAAATTTAAACTTTCTGATAGTCTCTTTGGATCAGATTTGAAAGCACGATCATTGAAAACTGCCGTTAACCACTGCGAGCAAGATTTCGTCTGAAATGCGAAAACAGACCAGAAATGTTATATATATATATATATATATATATATATATATATATATATATATATGTATGTATGTATGTGTGTGTGTGAGAGAGAGAGAGGGAATAGTATTTATTTCCTCTTATTTATAATTCTTTTCAGTACAATTATATTTATATTAAAAACAAACTAACGTTTTTAAAAAAGTTGAAGCGTTTTTGGGTTCTGAAATTTTACTTTTTGGACTGTGTTAACCACTTCTTATCAAGCATACTATCTTTGAATTTAACTAACTCTTTTAGAATGAGATGTAACGGTCTTTCGATGAATTTCATCGCAGCAGATTTCCAATTTCAATCTAGACAAAATTTTGGTTCACGATGCTATACAATTCGCTATGTAGCTTTTAGGAAAGAAAATGCAGATTTACAGGATTCTCTAAAAATGAGGCATCAAATAGATCTGAAGATTCCTAACTCTTTTTCAATATCTTAGTTAAGAAATTGTATAACTTTTTGCAGGACATTACAAAGCTTCATTGAGTAGGAATACTATATATATTTATCTGCATTTTGTAAGAATCCGTTGAATATTTTCATTATGGTGAATCATCAAGAAGCACAAATATGTCTTAAATAATCTCTCAATAAAACCAGAAAGAAAAAGGAATTCAATAAAGTTAATAACGGTAGATCATATTTTCAAAATGAAGAATTCATTTCAAATTCTAGACTGTACTGGAACAAAGAGAGCATCACTTTATGCGCTGCATTACTGAAGAACTAACACTTCTTTTTCCAATATGGTGATATATAAACTATTCAAAACATGAAAAATGGGGGAACATATAAACAAGAAACATACAAATAATCTTTTTGAGTTAGATACGAAGCCAAGTGTTTAAATTTTGGGAAGTATACAGTTGACTAAGAAGTATTAGAACACAGTGAAAATTGGAAATTTCAAGCTAATAAAATAAAACAAATCGAATAACAAATTTTTACAAGATAACATTTACAAGACATTATGAGATAAGTAAAAATAAAATATTTAAGGGGAATATAAAATTTTGAAAATAAAAATAACATAATTAGCTCTGCAAAAAAGAATTCAACACAAAAAAATAGTATGAAATATTACAGTAAACAGTGACTTCATTAACCTTTTAAGGTGACCCTCAAATGAACTTCAGTTAAAGAAGATAAAGTTAGTTATTGTTAGACTCAGTTAAAGCTATTGTTATTATAAATCTGACTTCATTGAAATCAGATTTCGAGCAAATGTTCTACTATGGCACCTAAAACAAAAAATATTTCTCTAGCAAAGAGGGAAGAAGTTGTTTATCTGCACAATATTAGCAAAACGTATCGTGAAATTTCAAAAGAGTTAAATACATCTTTGTGCTCAATTCATAATATTATTAGAAAAAAAATTGCAGGCTGGTGCAATGGATAATAAGCCCACATCAGGGAGACCAAGGAAACTGGCAGAGAGGAAAACGGCAACGGTGATAAATGCGCTGATAATTTTATCGAGAAGTGCTCAGATGCTGGCCGGAGACATTGAATCATTATCAGGAAAGAGTGTAACATCTCCAACAGCTAGAAATGTTTTGCATGATGCAGGCATAAAAGGAAGACGGCCAAAACTGTAACAATATATATATATCAGAAAATAATAGAAAAAACAATTAGATTGTATTAAAATTTCAAAAACGAACAATTACATTTCTGGAAAAATGTAATTTTTTCCGACGAAAGCAGGTTTAAAAGTTTCAAGCCAAAACACGTCCTTATACACTTTATAACAAAAAAACGACGCAACAAGAAAGTGTTATATGATGGAGACAAACATTTACGGATAGGAAAATTATGTACTGAATAGAAAATGATTAAAATTTCAGAAAAATTAAATGATTTATTTCAGAGTTACATAGTTACAGATAACGAGCTCAATGAGGTGTTGACCCACCTCTAGTTGGGATGCAAGCTGCCACACGACGTTGCATAGAAAGATAAAGCTCCCTGGTGGTCTCCTGTGGTATTTCTCTGCAACATTTGCTCCCAAAATTCCCTGGTAGATGCAGTCGTCTTCCCATCATATATATCCCAGACATTGTGTATTGGAGAGAGATCTGGCTGGCCGAGGAAGTGTTTGACAAGCTGTAAGACAGTTCATACCAACACGTGCCGTATGTAGTTTGACATTATCATGCTGAAAAATAAGGCCAGGCTACTGCAAAAGGAATGGTAGCAAAACAGGTCTCAGAATGTCGTCGACGTACCTCTGTGCTGTAATTGTGAATCTACTGACGACCAAAAGAGTTCAGTTCTCAAGAGAAATGGCACTCCAGACCATAACTCCTAGTCAAGGGCCTGTGTAGTGAGCAATAATGAAAGTAGGTTTGGCACGCTGCCCTAGGCGTCTCCAGACACGTATTCGATGATCGTCGGGGCACAGTTGGAAGCGGGATTCGTCTCTAAACACTATATGTCCCCAGTCATCCTCATTCCAACCTGATTGAGCCAAACACCTCTGTATGCTGGCTCGACAGTGTGCAGGTGTGAGTGGCAGGTGACGTAGTGGTCGGTACGAGGTAGATTTCGCTCTATTAGCCGTCTGTGAATGGTCATGGCAGACACTCGTGTGCGTGTCGCACGTCTGATGGTTGATAACGATGAATCAGGAGCGGTGACCACTGATCTAACAATCACTCTGTCCTCCCAATCTGCTGTGACCTTAGTCAACCGCTACTATCACGACGAGGAAATCTGCCATTGTCCCCCATTCTTGCCAGCATCTTCTAATAGCCGCATCGCTTCGATCCATATGACGAGCGATTTTCCAATTTGCCCAACCTGTCTCTTTCAATCCAATGATACGACCTCTTTCAATATCTGACAGTTGCTCGTAATGAGCCCAATTCCTATGGTGAGGCGTTTTTTCAGTCGTTGAAAGGTATCCTAAATTGCAATGGAGCAGAAAATGTGATCATCAGATTGTGGATCGCTTCTTATATACACCTGCTCAGTGCGCTGTAGCTCCCGCTATTCATTCATTGGACACCAAATTTTAATGTTCAAAAAATTACATGTTCAGTCCAAATGTCTTTGCATACAAAAATTTTACTACAATCGGGCAACTCCTTCTTGGTGCGTCGTGGGTTTATATATATATATATATATATATATATATATATATATATATATATATATATAGTGTAATTTGGAGCTGGAATAATACCACATTAAAATCTGAATATATGTTGATAACTGTGAAACGTAGAGGAAGTAACGTCTTGGTCTGGAGCTATGTGGGTAACAATAGAATTGGAAATGTGCAAATTTTTTATGAGAAAATGACAGTTTTGACATACATTGATGTGTTACGCCATAACCTGAATGACAATTCAAGAAAATTAGATTTAGAGGAGTCTTTTATCTACCAACAAGACCAAGATCTTAAGAAAACCAAAAATTGGCTTCTCTGTAATGCTTCCCTAAGACCAGTAACTTCGAAGAAGTCCCCAGACTTTAACCCAATCCAGCATTTCTAACATTTATTGGCTGTACAAATACGAAAGGGCTCAATAGCAACTATAATCTGGAAGAAACTTTAGAGATTTCATGGAGCACCATATCTTAAATGAGAGAAAAAATTTGGTTGAATTGATGGCGAGACGTTTGAATGCGGTAATTGCAGCCAAAGGATTTCATATTAATTATTGACTTTTAATTTACAATTTTATTTTACGTTCCATGCAACATTCAAGTCGAATACTTTTTTGTAACGTAAATTTCATTACTTTGTTTCCGCAAAATATTTTTCATATTTTAAGTACTTATTTTTTTCAAAATAAATGCTACGTAAAATTGCTGGATGATACAAATTTACATTGCAGATTTGTTATTTTATTGCCTTAAAAACTTTGATCTTTACATTATTTTAATATATTTATTTTGTCAACTGTACACTCTTTCGAAGTTACAATCTTCTAAAACTACTCATTGGTTTTCTAACAAGTGTGTTATTGTATATTTAAAGCAAAAAAAAAAAATTAATAGAATAAATAAATCAGAAATAAGAGTACTGTGTGGGTGCTATTTTCAAAGAATCATTTTTCTATATATGTCACATAAATAGGAAGCTGAGAAAATTACAATCTAGATTATATTGCTAGATACATGAAATAAATTGGTTTATTCATTTTAAGAATTTCTTATAAGAAACTGAATGTTATATTTTACAGTTTTTTTACTCGAGCATGGAATAAAAATAGTATTTACAACATTTTTAATAATGTATAATCTTATATTATATTTCCATAGCAACAATAATTTTAATTTAAAACACATCTAAAGCTGTTTTAAACTCTCTTTTTTTTATTTTATGTATATTGAGTCGCCAGTAATTCTATATTTAGCCTTTAGAAAAACAAACATTGTGCTAAGCTATTTATGAAAGTACTCAAACCGCTGAGACACATAAGTTTAGGTAAACAGAAACAGAGGGAAACAGACTATTATCATATCGATTGCTGATTTTTTTTGTTCTTCAACACTTTTTCAAAGAGGTCCTTTACGCAACATTTCGGAATGGATTTTTCCGAAAAACAATCGGTTCTTCCATGTTCGGGTAACATCATTTGGTGATCGTGATGGAAGTTTCGAATCTTTAGGGAACGGTCTCAAGGCTCTTCTTTAGAGCTGAGAGAATTTGATGAAGCAAAACCATTTGGAAAAACTGTTTTTTTTTTATTTGTTCTATTTGTTGTGGCACACATACGTAAGTGTTATATTTAAATAGTTTTACTAGTAGTTCAAATTTATAAGAAAGGTAGAGAAATAAAAAAAAGCAAATCATTTTTTGAAAATTATTTTTCTCTCTTTACAATATATACAAAACTAGACATTATTTTAATACATTGCCTAATTTGAAGAAGTGAAATGGTGAAAGAAAAATGAATAGTAATTTTTTTTTTTTATTTTTTGAAAATCATTCTTCTATAGTCTATCCTCTATTTCGACAATTGTGTTCTTTCCATAAAATCTCATTTTTTACGTAATTACATAAGAGATGACATTTTATAGAATGATTTCACTAAGTTTCTTACAATGCTTACATTCAAGAGTTATAAATCACATTGTTTAATATATTCCCAATTTAAATACAATGGGATAAATTTCAATTTTTAATTTTTACACACCTAGAAAGTACACTTGAATACTTTCAAATTAGTGTGTTAATCTTCAATGTTATATATATATATATATATATATGTGTGTGTGTGTGTGGGTGGGTGTTTAAGACTATTATCATTAAAAATAATTATGAAATTATTAATTATATAAAAGATTTACATTAACTTATGACTTTAAGGTAACAGAACAACTTCGAAAATTTTTTTGAATTAATCTGAATTTCACATACAAATTCATATTTTATGACCTTACGAGGCTTAAAAACCAGAAAAACTCACAAGAAAGGTTTTGCTAAAGTAAACTTTAACTGTTAAAAAGGTATTTTATAATAAATATAGGCAAAAATTGAGACTTTCCTCAAAACATGACAACTGAAAAGAAAATGAATATATTCCCATTTTCTAAATTGAATAATACAGAATATAATCCTATCTAGAGAATAGAATAGAATATATTCTCTTACGCAGAAATTTATGGTATTTCGAGTTTCTGAACTCTGTAATTTTCTTTAAAAATCGTTGTAATTTTCGCTTTATATATAAAAAAAAATTCTTCTCAGCATAAAATCTCAAGAATGCTTTATTCTATGAACAAGTATTTGAAAAATATACATATAAAATTTCAGTTCATTGATGCATGACATTTTGAGATATTGTGCTTTGCAGTAATGAAAAATGCAAAAAAAAAAAAAATAATTTTGAGAAAAGGACAAAAATAAAGTTGAACTGATTTGTTTAGAGGAAAAAAACTTACTTCATTATTAAAATGCACCAGATTTATAATGCTCGCCATTTTTATCTTCCAAAGCACTATTTTTTTTTTCTGAGAATAATTAAAATACTTCTGTGTTTCTTTGTCTTTGGGTCTATAATGCGTGTTGATTCTTGAATTCGGCATTTGTCTAAATGTTTATACTCCCGTAAAGTAAAATCCCCAGGATTTTCAATATCCATCTTATTAAAAACTTTTAAACGGCCATTCAACCCTTCTTTAAACTGAATAACAGATTCGTAAGATCCAAATTTTACAATTTTGTGCGAAGCGAAAACATCTTTTGGTATTCTTTGTCAAATTATTCTATTAAAGTATTCTTTTGCGTTTTGCTTTCATCCATGTAAGCATTTAATCAAAGTTATAATCAATTGGTGAAAATGAAAAGATTTATAAGCGAATTGAAGGTTTACTTCGAGATGGATCAGCTGTTAATAGTGTTATGAACATGAGTTGATGCTTCCCTGCAATGATTCTCTAATGAAGGAAAAGATGGATTCACAAAGATGTCACCAGTTAACAAAAGAATTTAAGCAATGACCTGTTCACCTTGGCGATGGATTAGGCGACCATTTGCCGACTTGACGAGGAACTCAAAATGACGAAAAACTTGACGAAAATGTAAAGTAGTCGAAGGTGCTGGAACCTAAGCGAAAAATCGAACCGTTAGAAAGTTATGGGCTTTTCGTGAATTTTCCCATGTGACATCACGCCTGGCTGGAAAAGGAAAAAAATACGCCAAGAGCTACAGTCGAGTATGAATCGGTTTGTGTACGGAATCAGTTTAACTGAAGAGTCTACATTGTAGATTGATCTGGGAATCGTGGCCGAGAGAATCTGCTGGAGGTTCGGCCTGAACCTAGTGGAACTGTCGGAATTTGTCTTCGGAGTCTCTTTTGCAGAGATTGAAAGGGGGATCAATTAAAAGCTGTCGGCACTTGAAGTGAAACGTACCGAGTGAATATGCAGCGAAGCAGCTATTTCGTAACAATTTCTTGCTAATATTTTTATATATTTTTAATGTCATTTCTGAGAAAATAATAAATTCAAGATTTTCACATATATTGAGGATCTTTTAATTTTTTAAACTAATTTTAATCCAGAAATTAATCCAGATTTATCTTTTTATCGTTTAAACTTTAATCTGATTAAAACTAATGTAAAAATATTTGAAATTGAATTTTTTTCGATGTTAATTTAAAAATTGGGAATAATATGATTATTAGTAATATTTATGACAAGAGAGGTAATTATAGTGTCTATTATAAAAAAGTTTCTTTCTTTAATAGTAATTTAAGTTTAAATATTTTTAGAAATATTTTATATAATGTTTTACTTAGAAATATCAAATTAGTTAATATGCTTTATGTCTTAAAATATTCAAAATAGTTTAAATAATTTCTTTTGTACATGTGATAAAGGAAATGATCCAATTAACTTCTTAAAGAGAAACTTAACATACTCGTATAAAAATTATAATACTTATAAAATAGATTTATTGATTTTGGTTATAATTTTTGAGTTTTTTGATAATTTTGCAAAAGATTTTATTTGAATTTCTTTTTCCGTTATTTCTCCTAATCTTTTTTCTGTATTATATTTTCTTCATTTATTATGTTTTATTTTTGAATTTATTTATTTATTTTTAATTTTTCTATGTAATTGATTCCTTTATATATATATATATATATATATATATTCTAAAATATTTTCTTTTTAGATTTAATTAGGAAATATATTGATAGATGACGTTGCTTTACTGTTACTTTACATTTTTAAATCTTATAAAATATTTTGCACGTCTTAGATGATTTCCATTTTTAAATTTTTGGTTTTGTAAGTTCTTGGTTATAATTGTTTTCAATTTGTTTATTTGTTGTATTGGTATATTTTTGTTTTGTGAGTATTTCTAGACTCCAGAGTTTGCATTCTAGTAACATTTAAAAAAAATAGGTG